>VYZU01032435.1:57094-73939 GCA_013401355.1 Ceyx cyanopectus
AAAACAGTGTGAGAAACTTCAGTCAGGTCAAGGTATGGAATCTGTAGTGCTTCTCTGCAAATTACCTGACCTGTGACACTGCCTTAAGAAGAAATGAGATCAGCTTGTCATTATTTGCCCTTCAGAAAGCATTTTACTCCATAACCCACCTTGACAACTGGCAGGGGCTTGTGAGATACCGATCCAATTATTACTTGCTCTAGTTAAGACAAATAGACTGGTTTTGAATTATTCCTCATCCCTCCCTACCCCACCCTGAAGTATTATACTTTTCCCCAGATACCACTTTCTTCCATACACAGACAGTCCTTTACATGCCCTAGGATCCATCTCATCAGATTGAGCCTCCCTGAAAAACATTTAAGAACTACTCTTAGAGTTAGAAATCTTCTGCACTAATTTCTTCATTGACAGAAGTCCCTCAGTACAGAAGACTGTTCTCTTAGCAGCTAAAAAAGAAAAAAAACAAAACCAAAACAACTTCTTAGCACATCCCTGCTACCTACTAGATAGAGATGGAGATGTTTCCTTGAGGGAGCTACACAGTATTTCCCCTGCACACTTGTCCTTCCCATCTTATTTTATTGTTCATGGCAGTCCTCTAGATGCCAGGTCAAATGACTCAGCTCTTACACAATAATTGTTGATTGATTACAAAATCATTATTCAAGTTGTTTTTTTTTTCTTTTTTTTCTTTTTTTTTTTCCAAAGATGCAGTGGTCGGAATATCAATTTTCAGCTTAGGCCAGTTTAAAGATGCTTTAACAATTCCATTCTGCTCATCCTAATGGAAACAGTCCTCAAGTATCTGCATTAAGGAAATCATGATATCAGAAAATAAACTCTAAGATAAATACAGCTATTACAATTAATTACACTAAAAGGCCTGGGCCAGCACAAGGGCTAAGTGTCAAAGATCTGATGCAGTTAACATTTTATGTATTAGAATGCCTGTATAATCAGTAAGCATAGAGACTTGCTTAGAAATCAGAAAAGAGGGGAGGGTTTTGTTGTGGGTTCTTCTTTTGTATTGTTTTTACATATCTGCTATATAACTACTTGAAAAATATTTACAATACTTGTTTATTAGCTAAAATGAACAAAAACACTACAAAAAAAAGGCAATGCAAATTATCAAAGCTATTTTCAATGGGGCAATAATCTTTCCTCTCAGAACTCTTCGTCTATCCAATATGAAATATTCCACTTGACCTTGAACCATCCTCCCAAAGCAGAATATTTTTGATCTTTTCATAGAAACACAAAGGAGATCAACACTCCCCATCAACTAACTACAGAAAGGTAAGACAAACTCATTTGTTCTTCATTTCCTTTTTCCAAAAGTAGAGCATTCACTCCATATCTCAAGATCCAACCCCCATACCCTGGTTCCATGTTCTCCTCACTTGACTCTACCACTCCAGCAGATGGATGCATCTTGATTATAAAGAAAACAGTTCCCCAGAGACCAGCCACTCACTACCTAAGATTTCTGCATTCTGCCTGTCACTGAAAAGGAATTTGGCTCCAAGTTTCCACTACTATTTGCTATTTACTCCTGGCAAAGCATGCTGCAAACCCTTGCCCAAGTACCTGCATACTTGTCAGCAAAATATTTTCAAGAGGAAGAATACTATTAACGAAAATTACTTCTGAGCATGACATCTCAACCCCAAGACTGCAGATGTTGTTAAGAGGTGAAACACTATGTTACTCAATAGCCACAGACTAAGGACAGCTGGGAAAGACAAATCTTTGTTCACTGCAAAAACAACATGGCAAATCAGTAGCCAGAGTAATAAACAGCTTGCCTGCATCTTGCCTGCCTATCACATCAGATGTAACAGAGGGATAAAAACACAGAGCTAATTTTGGCCTCCAAGTGACCTGCAACACCATACTTCACTGGAGCTTGTTTCTCACTGATCCTCCTCCTTCTCAGAGAGGACTAAACAACAGGTAAAAACAACTGAGACATTTTAATAAAATTCTGTTTTTACAGTCTGCTTTCTCTATTAACTTGCTGGTAATTAATTACTTCCTTTAAACTTAATTACAACCAGCTAAAGAAATTTCTGTAAACAAAGCTTGGTCAATTTGAGGTAATGGGCAGTTGAAACTTAATGAGATTTCTAAACTGCGTTGAGCAGGCTGCATGTGAATGTGTCCAATAGTACACGGTGAGGTTCCAGAGGATCCTTGAAAATTAACTGTGGAATTGGTACCCATAACAATCTATAAACTTCTACTTATTTAGGAAGACAGAGCAAACAATATTCTTGCAACAGACTTGAAGAAATTTGCAGTGGTTCCGTGATCAGTTCACACAACCGTCACAGAAACACTTCCTCAAATAAAACAGAAAAATCCAGACTCACCGAAGGTGAAGCTGCACTGTAGATTACCAGAAAGTCAAACTGATTAAACAAAGTATACTGGTAAAATAAAAAAATAATTACATGCAATTTATCCACAGATAAAAATGATGGGCATCTGCATCTGTCAGGAAACAGCTGAGGGTTGCAGTGACAATGATTCTCTATG
Organism: Ceyx cyanopectus; assembly: GCA_013401355.1. Lineage (NCBI taxonomy): Eukaryota > Metazoa > Chordata > Aves > Coraciiformes > Alcedinidae > Ceyx > Ceyx cyanopectus. Next base: position 59,639 of record VYZU01032435.1, read on the forward strand.
GAAGCAGATTCCCATCAACTTGCTGCTGTTTGAGATCCAGCTCTAACACCCCAGAGTTCCCAATCCATCTGAATTCAGAAAGGCAAGCACAGCATCAAGAGACAAGGAAAATCTACTGTAAGGAAATAATCCTGAAAAAGCTTAGGTAGCAGCACAATAATCATCATTAACTTGTCCCTGCATTTCTGAAGGTTCCCTGTCAGATGTCTCCTCCTGTCTCATGCCACTCAGTGGGCAAGGAGGGAGGTGAATCTCTGATCCCCGGACAGCAGGGCCCTGGGGCGGCTGAGTCACAGCAGTGACACTGAGGAACAGTAACAATTGATTTGTGCTCCCTAAAGAAACAAGCAACAACTGGTGCAGATAAAGGTGCTGTTTTTATAGGTGATTATTTTACAGTGTGACTAAATTTTAAGTGATTCTTCAGTCACTGGCTATTCCTTTTTCTATTCACTCTAACACCTTGCTGAGATGCTCCGGCCAATGATACTAGTAACTCACACTATTTATTAGTATTTACTGCTACTCTGTTCTCTTTTTTAGCAATCAAAATACTGCTCTCCCTAATGTCTCTGACTCCACATGTACCACTTTAACTTTCCCTTTGGAAAAGTTTAATACACTTTAAAAATCACATGATAAAAACAGATCTTCCAATATAACCCACATAATTACTTTCTGCTACAGAAACACAGTTTCAGTCTTCCTCAAATCCACACATAACCTTAAGCAATCCAGCTAAACAGAATGAATCTCACTTTGAGAACTGCAATCACATTTCTTTGTTAATCCCCAGTGTAAACTTATAAGTAGTCAGCCTGTCCAGTAAAAATCTGTATTGGTCCAACAATTCTTTGTCAACACAGACAGCTACAGGCACTGTTGCTTGAAAAGCACACAGTATAAATTGAATGTCTGCTGATCAGTTTCCATTTATCACATTTTCTTCCCCTAGAAAATATATGGTTAACTCCTGAGGAATTAATTCATTTATAGTATAGTAACAATATCCTTTGCTGAGTTTTGTGGTGTGATATTGAAGTCTGTGGCAGCATCATTTCAACATTCAAAAAAGAAAAAAAAATAAATCACACATTTCCCATTAATCAGTAAATCAATGGATTACTTCTGATGTTGAGTAAACATGAATGCCTCTATTAAAAGGAAACCAAATACTTGACTGTTGGTTCAAGAGCCTACCCCTGACAAAGTCAATGTAGGCCAGTATCGGAGAGAGATGATGACAGGGAAAATGAGAGCAGAAAGAACACAGGCTGCATGTCTGGAGCTTTTGCACCCCCCCCAGTCTGCTCCCAAGGCAGTCACTGTAGACCGAGTGAACTGTGTCCTGCAGCAGCTCAGAACACAGCAGGTAACCACCACTAACAGGACTCTGGAGCACAAGGAGTCTGAGGGGGCAGCTGTCTCAGCTTGGCTTGTCTCCTGTGAAGAACTCCATTCTTCTCAGGGTTCCTTCACACCCACTGAATTATCAGCTGCAGTTAAGCACAGATTGCACTATGCACTGACCTGCACTAAAGGCTCCTGCGGATGGCACTGCTCACCAGAGCTAACCTCCTAACAATAGCAACTGCTTGGCATTTCAAAACTTACCCATCAACCCAACAATTGCATCTTTAGATGGTAAACCAATCTTCCACAGATCAGGACTCGTTTCATTTTGAGTCTTGGCACATGTCCTCAAGTTCACCTTGACTGACAAGTTGTTCTAACTACTTAGGAGCAGAAGTTTTCCAAGCAGCACAAAGTGTTGTCTTGTTTACGCCCTGTGAGAACACTTTAAGGTTATTTTTCAATTGTTAAGATCTACTGTTTAATGTGTGTCAGACAGACTTCATGAGTCCCTTTGGAACTTTCTTTGTCTTTTATCATCAAAAGCACATGCTGCTTTTTATATATATATATATATAGGTGCATAAAATCTTTCATCTCTCCCCCCCCACCATGAAAGTTCCTAATTGTCAGCACTGCAAAGTCAGAAGTGGCTTGCAAAACAGGATCAGAGTCTTTACTTTTACAACTACAGCAAGGATTTGATAGAGAACTATGCACACAAATAAGTAAGACAAGTGCAATAGAGCTAGTGATACATGAAGGTAATTCAGAACCTAAGCCTTGTACCCATCCTCCTTTACAACTTGCCTGCACGTCTACCTGGACACACCTTCCTCCATGTGCACACCTTCCTGGGTACTAGAAGGCATGGACAAACAACAAGAGCAAAGCAAGAATTTCTGTTATGACTACATGTCTAATCTCCATTCAGTGCAGAAAATCCACAGAAATGCATTGAAGTTTAAAGGAAAAAAATGCATGCAGGAAAAACAGTAGCCAGATGGTAATGAAGGATAAATTATCTCCTACAGACTTATAGACTGCTCTATTAAAAAGTTACTTCTCATACCCAGCTAACCTCTTGAAAGTTATCTTGGAGGCAGTATACAAACATAAAATCATATAATCTATATATAGATAGTTTCTGTCAGAAGTTATTTCTCAAACCTCCAGAGATTTAAGAGACAGAGGGGAACAGTATATAAATGTTTTGGGGTTTTTTGGTTTGTTTTTTCTTTATTTTCCCATTGGCATAACACCTTTCGTTCCCCAAGGACTGTTACATTAATTCTCATGGTAAAAAAAAAAATCTCCAAAAGCAAAACATGTTAACATGATCCTGTAGCTATACAACATTACACACTGAAACAAGAGTCATGATTTTATAACAAAAAGATTTCTGCCTCCTTAGTAGCATGGCAACATCTATGCTTAAAAGTCTTTGTCACCTTTTGTTAAAGATACAGGGGGAAAAAAGGAAAACATTCAAAGCCTTGAAAATATAAAGGAATAAATGAAGCTTTCTTTTTTCAAAAAACCCATTTATTTCCATTACTTTTAGCTAAAGGACACAGGGAGGGAAACAATCTTTTAGAAAGTACTAGCTGATCTTTAATACATGAAAGTTCAGGCATATTGAAGTTGGGTTCTGCTTCTTTGAAAATAACTTAGGTACATGCAAAAGGAGAGGGAGAACTTGTGGAAAAGCAGAGGACACCATTCCCAGTGTTGTCATTTTCCAGTGCCCTCGAGAAAAATTCAGAGGCAGCACAAAATGATGTCAGCTGCTCCCAAATCTGCCCAAATTCTACCAGCTTCATAGATACTTGGGCTAACTTTTGGTCATATGGTCTGGAGATTTTAATTCCCAAGTTTTCATTGCAGAATCAGTCAGGTTATTTTCTCTGCTTTCAAGTCCATGAACAGGAAAGTAATGCTTGGGCTGTTTATTGATAAACACCCCACTACAGGTGACATGGCAAGGAGCTGAAAAGCTGTTACCTGCCTGTATCTACCATACAAACCCTGTGCTGCAGCAAACTACGCATAAGTGAGGTCAAACACTTAGAAAGGAAACTCAAGTTATTTTCAACTGCTTAGAAAAATGTTGGAATTAGGGTTGATTTTTCAATCTTACTAATCTCCTGCATAATTTTATTCTACAGATATTGTACAGAATGTATTGCTTCCAGCTGCCCATTAGGCACACATCAGATTCCAACACTTCCAGCTACAAGAAAAAACTTGGCCCAGATTCATCCCCTAATATGAAGAAAAAAAAAAGTGCCTGTATAGTGCTCTTATTGCTGGTCATTTTCTTTTCCTCAGCTTCATCCTGTCATTTCCCCATCCTAGACTTGATATCCTAGTCCATTTTCTTCACCAAGAACCTGTCCAGAAGAGTTCCAGAGACTTTCTCCCTTTCCTGACTCTAAAGAGTAATCCCATTCCAGGTCATTCCAGCCAGTCTTATAGCTCCTCATCACCCACTATCTTACAGTTTGGCTCCTTATCTGCTCAGGGGGTGCAATCTTGCTTTCAATATGTAAATAAGAACATTTATCTTCCAGGAAAACATGACTATTTTGCTGTTATAATTTATGGAACTTGATAGAGAGAGGATATGTTGTCAGTACCATCACAGCTTTCAACTCCTCACCACCCTTGGAAAATGGCTCTGTGTCTATTTCAGTAGAATGGCACAGCCTGGGAAAGGAAACACTCCTGTGGGTCAATGAGCCATGGCACACAAGACTCTTCAGGTGGAGATCCTAGAGCCTAGGCAGCCATGTGCTATACAAGTGCCTAGATCAATGGAATAAGCAACACATGCTACAGACCTGCAAGTACATTCAGGGGCTGTCACTCTTCAGGAAAAGTCTCAGAGCAATAAATGCAACTGTTTGGTCCAGTTTCATATCTGAACTGCCAGTAGCATTAGCAACAAAAGTCTGCAGTGCTTTCATTCACACATTCAGTTTAGAATCTCCATCAAAGAGACCACCACCCCCTTTCCCTTCTGAGCAGAAACAGTGTCCATCAGCCACCATCTATCGTGACTCAGAGCACCAGAGCTCAAAGATGCTTGCTCAGTGGCATATTACACACTGCATCTGACAAACCAAGGGGCAGAGATCTGCTGTGATTTCAGTGAGCCTGCAGTTCACAAAGCTAGAGTGGCACCAAGTGGCGAGCAGCTGAATTTGCGTCTCACTATGTGAATTGTTTCAAATGCCATTAAAAGCCATGATTGACATGGATTAAAATCAAATGCCTCCATAGCTCACTTTTACTGGGAAGTCCAGAGTGAGTAGGAGCCCTACTAGACACACAAGGGGTAGATCTTCCAGAGAACACTCCCAAGTGAGTGAAGCTCAGCAATAGTGATTTGACAAAAAGCAGATGAGTCTCAGTAACAAGCAGAAAGGAACAAAGGTATCTTAATTTTTGTGATCACATACAACCATAATTAATCTTTATCACACTACTTGACTTAACATTTACTGCTACCCAGTCCTCCATGCTGGAGCAATTACATCTCATTACATTCTAAAAGGAGCACCTTCATATTTATTTGCCTCCTTTGCAGCACCTGCAACATGTGCACCACCACCCCCACTCTTCAAACAGCTTGCACATTTTAGCTTTCCTCAACTGCTCAGAACCAAAGAAACAAACAAAAAACACACACAAAATAAAAATAAAAACCCCCAAACACATAGGCACACAAAACAAACAAACCAATAAAACCTACCACAATACCAACAACACTGTGTACCTCCAAGATCATTTCAGAGAAAGTATTTTCCCCTGTGGTTACTTGTAATAGCCATACACTTGATCTCACTCCTTCCCACCACACACTAGGCTGCTAAGCAGCTTTTCCAAACCTGGAGGAACAGAAGAGGAAGACAGATGAATATTTCTGTGAACACCAGGACAACACACAACAAAACAAACAGCACACACACATCAGGTGGAGATACTCCCCCCATTCCTGTGCTGCAGTCCTCTATTGAAAAAGCCAACAACCCTACAGCTATTGGAAGGGCAGCAGTGCACTATTTCTGTACCAAGCGAGAGCTTGTTTTCATAGTGCATTTGTACCAGCTAACACCTAATAGGAGCTATTATTTACCCAGGCAGCTGACAAAAGTGCTTGTTCACATGGAACAAAGTATTCAATGTTAAACATTTGTTGGCTAGTTTGGCCCAGTTTTTCAAAGTGATGAAAGACGATTTCACCTTTTGCCTGGTAGACCAAACACAGTGGGGATAGAACAAGCATTGGCAGAGCAACAGCAGCTAAACCCAAACTGACTGACTAGGCTGACACGTCTCAAAACATCAACAATGGTTACTACCATGATCAGAGCCTGAAAAACATGACTAGGAGATATAGTTGGAGGTCTATATAATCAAAAAGCCACTGTCAGTTACATAGTTTACAAAGTATTCCAATATTTACCAAACAACAGGTTCTGGAAAAGCAAGTAACTAGAAATCAGAGCTCAAGGCAGGTCTTCGTTGTACACAACGCATCACATTAACACAAATTTATAATACACTACTAATGTGGAGATGACAGCCTAAGACTGCAGGTGGGATGAGAATACTCTTCAGTAATTGGAAAACCAGGAGTTCAGAGGTTCAAGCAGCCATAAGAGTCCCTGAAGCTTTTAAGTCCTCTCAGTTGCACATGCTGCTAGTAACAGGATCTCATCCCAGCATCATCAGGGTTTTTTTTTTGTATCCAGGTAGCAAGGCTCAGTCTTCACTTCCAAAGTCAGATGATGCAAAACCTGAGCTATGAAGTTTTTTACTACACACAGACACCAAATGTCTTCTAGGGTTTTCATTATTTCAATTCAATGTCTGGGTGGTACAGGCTGTATACAGATGTCCCAACTGAGAATGAATGCTTTGTCCATAAGCTCGACTTTCCTGCTTTCAGCAGATGGCAGCAATGTTGATACACACATTAAAAGCAACTGATTTCCAATTTCAAAACAAGTGAAATGATCTTTGTATCGTTTCCCACTGAGAAGTAATTAATGGATATTTGCAAACTGTTTGGAGATCCTCCAATCTGCTTTTTGTTTTGTTTTGGGTTTTTTTGTTGTTATTGTTGTTTTGTCTTTAAGTGCTGGAAGGGAAGATATTTCAAGCCTGTATTTCACAATGAGATAGAGTTCACTTTAATGAGATTTCTTATACTTCTCTTGATCCTCTCATGCTTAAAGCCAAGCTCCACTAAGACTAGTTGCCTCTGAAGCACCACCACCTAAACTTTCTGTCCCTTCCTCCATCCAAACTCAGGACCTTCTAATGCTCATGACCTGTGGCAGCTATGCTGAGGCCCATTACTTCATCCCTTCCCTGGCTCCACCAACTCCAGGCTTTTTTGTCCAAATTCACTACTGACAAGAGCTTGATGCTTAGATTATGAAAGGTCTGGGGGTAAACTGTGATCCTCACGTAGCATATTTGCACCAGGCACAACAGGGTTCCAACCAAAAGACCCAACCTTCCTAATAATTGCCATTTTTCCATGTGAACTTCAAAAGCAACAAGGGAACTGGGGGGGGAGGGGGGAAGAAAAAAAACCAAACCAACAAAAATAATGATGCCAATGTTCAATGAAGTTGGAATGCATTTGTTCAATAAAAAGTATCAAGGCAGCTATGTTTCCTTCCTTAGAAAAGCAGCAGCTCATATTTCACAATTGCACTCGTCTCCTTGGAGATACAGCCACTGGTAGGTAAGTGTGTGGAAAAAAAAATATTAAAAAATATTAACTACCAATTTATTGTAAATGAGAAGTTGCATGTTGTGCTCTGTATTTTGAATTCTTTCATAAATGAGTGCTTATCCTGGATAAGTGGATACGGATGAATGGCAGACTGAAGTACCAACTGCTTTCTTGAAAGAATTATCTGAAAGCAGATCTTCATTGGATGAAGCCTAAATTGCAGACGGAATATTTAACCATGTAAGGAAAAAATCCATAGATAAGATACCACAGACTACAGTTAGCAGGACTAATTGCCTTTATCACTTACTCTTTCACTCAAGCTTCTAACAGAATGCTTTGTCTAAATATCAAAATACAGTGTCATTAATATCCTTTGATGCAGTTTTCTTGGTAATTAGGCTTTAATAATAACAAAGTACTGGCATTTGGATTGCTTAGCAGATAAAACTTGTCTTTGCTCAAGGGACCCCAAGTCAAGTTCACCCTTTTGCATGAAGGCAGAAAAATCTACTGAAAATAGCTTAGTGAGTTTAACAGCATTTTCAAGCACAGCTGGCAATACTGACTCAAAAAAAAAAAGCAGTAATTTTCATGAAGACTGACAGATGCTTCATAGTTTTTGATAATTACTCTTTCAGGTCAGGCATATTTGTTTTGCCATATTTTTGTCTACTTACTCTGTTCCTCAATTCACATTTTATCGTTCTCTTCCAAGTTTAGAGAATACATTTTGACCATCCCACAGAGGAATGAGCTGACAAATGCATTCCAAGACACTGTCTGCTATCAAGAATTACATGTGTTACATGGGTTTTTTTTTTATATATATGTATATATATATACCTATATATGTGTGTCCCACCTTTTGCATCTTCTTTAAATTGTTGCTATAAAAATCCAAAGCAAACGCTAGATACTTAGGTAATAATCCCTTAGCACAGAGCTAGTGAGTGCAGCAGAGCAGAAGGGTTCACTTCAGTCACTGCTGTCATACCACTGTGCTTGATTTGATTCCATTTCCTTTCAGAGAGCATTACAACTGGCTGAAATATCCAAAAGGCCACTAATTATCCTTCCTGAAAGAAAAGAATTACAAGGAGTTTCTCATAAAAGTCCTTTTACTTCTCTTAGTTCTGTCTAATCACTTGCTACTTGTCTGCAAATGGATTTGATCTCATACATAGTAATAATGATGACAGATGTTTTTCTGCCAAACTTAACATTCAAACTTGGGTTGATTATTATGAGTAAGCTACAATTTCCTCCATAATTAAGGATGCAACTTTGTTCCCATTAAAAAGTTCAATTTTGACCTCCCACTTGCATCTATTAATGATGGAGAACTTAAGTGATAAGGGAGATTTGTGGCAAAAGAAGAATTTTCCTTCCCATTCAGAGTAAATTGAAGGAGGAAATTCCAATTTATGGCAATACATTATAGATATTGCCACCTGTCAGTTACCTGTCACTTCAGTGGAGGGAGAGGAAGAAAGCAGTAACACTTGGCTGGAGTCAAAGCGTGTCCTCATGCACAGAGCTGGGGCTGAGACAAAAGGAGGCTGATTTTAAATGTAATTGACAGCTCCTTTGCTAAGATCAGGACAGACTATGGGATCAGAAATAATAGGCAACAAACAAGCACTGGAGCTATCTTCCCCCTGCTTTTGCCTCATTAAAACAAACTACCTTCCTCTCAGGCACAGAAATCCCAACACCATCAGTAAGGTGACCCAAAGAGAAGCAGAAAATGTTCCTAACACTGCAAATTTTATTTGGATGAGCTGAATATAGTCCAATGATAACTGATTTATGGTGTTCCAGTATTAGAGGTAATCACTGGATTGCTAAAAATTCTTCTTTGGGCTGTCTCTAGCAGGGAGAGAAGGCAGGTGATAAGACATAGTTTAATGGATTTATCTACTGAAAATCTAATGCACTGGGACAATGTTTTGTTACCCAGAGTCCAATTTTAAAAGTTATTAAGATTTTAATAGGCTCACTAGATTGCTATGTTGACTCTGACAACCTAATTTCGGCTCAGTGGCAGGTTCAGAGATGCTGCATTCAGTGTTGGAGCTGGCCAGTTTAAATAAACTGCTTTCTTCAGAACAGCCACCAACCAAAATAAACTCTTCAGAATCCCTGAGGTTAAAGGATGTGAAAACAGAGATGTGAAAAGGCAATAAAGAGCCAGGACCCATAATGAATTTCTAACTAGACCTATGTGTTAAGCAAGAGAGAAAGCATCAAGGAACAATCCTCCTGAACTAGTTCAGAAAAAAATATGAAAAAAATAGCAATCTTTGTTTTTCCTTACTCCATGCAAATACACTGAACAGTAGCAGGAGAACTGAAATACAAATAGAAGAAGCTGTAGATTAAGGTATTTGTTTTTATCATAACCACTGTTTCATTCCAGAACCTGTGGTTACTCAAAAACCACAATAATTTTTCAGTCAGAACCCATAAATAAAAACATTTGACTTCTGAAATTACTCCTATTCACCCTTAATTTTTAAATGGGGAGGAAAATAATAATTTTTAAAAATTACTTTCTGGGGAGGTTTTATTATCAGACATTTTTCTCTACGTTGTTTGTTTTTAACTCATCAGGAATAAAATAAAAAGGAAAAAAGTAAAACTAAATCTTGGTACCCCCATTTCAATGGCAGTATACTTAATTCCAATGCACTTTCTTTTTCATTAAGGGATGACATAACCTTGTAATACTAACTGATGTCACTCTGCAGCTGCTAAGAAACATTCAAGAGTACTATTACAACAAAATATTAAGACTATTCATTTAGTAAGGATAGTTTATGCCCTCACTAAAAGTCTGCCTGAACACCAGAGAGAAGCAGAAGAATTCCTAGGAGAAACTTTGGGAAGTAAAAGAAACTGTCGAAGAACTTGCCCGCTACCTTTGTTTTATCAGCTGCTGTGAGGTTTTCTATCAGAAATATTTTGACAATTCTAGAATGACAGATGTGAAATCAGAAGTACTGTTAGATATTATTAATACTTGTCATTATCCACCTGAACTTGTTCTTTGGGTCATATTTTGAAGTGTTTTGTGCTTTCCCCAGGCAGAACAGTTCACATTCTGTCAGCATTTGGTGCATAAAATCATAATGGATGGAAAGGAGCTCCAGGATCAAGTCCAACCTTCATCCCAACATCTCCCTCTCCACCAGTCCACAGCCTTGAGTGCCACATCTACTGGTTTTAAACCCCTCCAGGGCTGGTAACTCCACTCCTTCCCTGGGCAGCCTGTTCCAGAGCCTCAGTACTCTCTCAGGAAATAATTTCTTCCCAATATCCAATCTAAACCTCCCCTGATGCAACTTGAAAGCCATTTCCTCTCATTCTATCATTACTAAGTTGGGAGAAGTCAGGTCCTGGGGAAATGCTGGCACAGGCATTGCTGCTTAACAGGATCCAAATGCTTCCCAACAAGGTCAGATGAGTAAGGACAAAATGCCAGAAGCAAACATGTGAAGACTGCAGGTGTGGGGCATTCTCTGCCAGTCTTCACACTGCAGAGGGGGGTCACTGGGAGCTGAGGGTGGTATGACCTGCCACCTTCAGAACCCACCACACCGAGTCACTTAAGCATGGCTTTGAAATTGGAATCATAGAATCACAGACTCAATATGGTTGGAAAGGACCTCCAGGGTCATCAAGTCCAGCCTTTGTCCCAGCATTTCTCTAACCACTGCACCATATCCTCAAGCGCAGCATCACCTAAACCACAAGTCTGAGTTAGACTTGAATAAAAATAAATAGCTTGATGTACATACATTTGTTCAAAATCACTTTGTATAAATCCATGAGGAAGGATGGAAACTCCTCATGCATGTGGAGTAGCTATCCCCCACTGTGGAACTGATGGGTGTTAAGTGACAGGAGACAGAGTCCATGTCAGGGCATCCAAGATCCCTGCATGGCAGCAGCTATGGCTGGGCAGGTGAGCTCCAGCAGAGGGGCAGGGGCTGCTGCTGACACACCTCAGGAGTGGCCCACAAGCCTGAGTTCCAGGATTCACCTTGGGTTTGGTGCATAAAAATGCTCCATATAACTCTATTTCAGAGGACACCTACAAGCCAGGCATTTCAACTACCTAGTGACTACTCTGCCAAGATCACAACACATCTTCTGAACACTTCATCAGCCCAGTTAGCAGTCTGCACCATCATGAAGATGGAAAGACTGTAAACCATTACATGTATTACACACACAGAACACATACAGACAGATCCTCTTTTCAAATGCCATTCCAATTACCTGTCACAATTAAGTCTATAGCAGTGAGAAGCTGATACACACACACACACATACTCAAGCAAATTAAGATCATGTTGCACAGTGCTGCTAGTGGGCAAATCATGAGCATAGATTGTATCACTTGCTAGCGATTTTGTTGGAAACTACAGGTGGAGACATTAAAATGGGAGTATCTAATTGAAATTCATCTCCATTTTGCCTCAAATGGAAGACACGCTGCTGAGCCTTGATACATATTCATTCAAATTGTATGCAGTTTTTCCCAGGCAAAACTAAATGCAGAATAAAAGTTTCAGAGAGTCCTGGAAGAATTCAAAGTGTTGCAAATGCTTTCTAACCATATTTTTAGCATTTGTGTACTCTTCTACCTCCATGAAGGCTCCTTGACAATGCAGGCAAGGAGAGAAAGAAATCCCACAGAGGTTGAGACTTTTGATGGGAGTTTGACACCTTCCACTGACATATTCAGTCACTACAGGCCCTTCTGGATTGCCCAGGGCATTAGCTGTTCAGCGTGGCTCCTTCCAACACATTCCCATAAAGAAACCAGATAAACTAAACTTAACCAAAGATTAAGCAGAGATATAAAGGATTAACAGAAGAAAATGGAAATTTAGAAGTCAAGCTGATTTTAAGAATGGATCATAGAATGGTGGGGGTTGGAAATGACCTCTGGAGATGGAGTCCAGCCCCCTGCCAGAGCAGGGTCAACCAGGGCAGCCCACACAGGAACAGACCCAGGCAGGTTTTTCCAGTCTCCAGAGAAGGAGACTCCACAGCCTGTCTGGGATCCTGATTTTAAGTTCAAATCTTGAACATGGCTTATTAATAAGGATCAAACATTTCTTTTTTTACTGCATCTTATTTTGCTACATATATAGAGAGAAGCACTAAATAAGTGCTTAAATAAGAAGCCTTTGAGAAACACTGGGTAATAGGAAGTATTTCTTACCATTTGAGAAGACAGTGACAAACCTGCTTTCTGTTACTGTTGTTGCAGAACACTGAATTTCCCTTCTGCTGTTTATCTTCTCTTAATTAACACAAGAGTACAAAAGGTAAACCCTGGTTTATTACCCTTCACTTAGGTAACAATCATTCTTTCAAGTTGAAATGCTTCTATGCTGTAACTCCTCATATAATTCCTCATGAGAGGAAAAAGGTGGGAAGATTGAGAACTGTAATGCAAACCTCATCTGCAGCCAGTTCTACCCCACCAAATTCAGACTACAAAAACCATGCAAGGCAAGGGGGCTGCCAGGAACCTGGAAAATTCTTCCTTCAAAGCAAACCAACAAACAAGCAAAAAACCCCACCCAACCAACCAAAGCTAACACAAACACCAAACACACAAATAAACAAAACAAAACCAACCAAACAAAACCCTACAAAACCAAAGTAGTTAATCTTCCAGAAGGAAAAAAGGAAAGCGTCAGACCCCATCCTAGTGTCACCTTTTCACAAGGAGCACTCCATCTCTAATCAGGATCCCAAGCCATGCTGATCCTTCAGTCACCTCCAATAGGCATCAGCAAGGCACACCTCAAAGCTAACAGTACCATGTTCAGTGTACCCACAGGTGAATTACTGAAACTGGGAACTCTGTACAGGAGTCAGTGTGGATCTGCCCTCTCTGGAAAGCATAAGCAATCACAAAACACTCAACTGACCATCTGTTCCTGTCTCATAACACGTAATTAAGTAATTTATTTATTCAGCACTCAGACCTCTGCCATCTCTTCATAGTAGGCAAGGATGCTGCTGCTCAATGCCGATGTGGTTAACATATTGTGCACTGAAGTGAGCAAAGTCCTTCCAGGCACATGACTTGGCTTCTGTCTAGCCACCCCCAACAGCTCAGCTGCACTGCCTCTAGACCCTGTTTCACTGCTTCTTCTGCTCTTAGCTGGTCAAGCACTAAGGGATTTTACATGGTGCATCATGGAAAAGCACAGAGAATTATCCCCTGGGGTGTGGCCCACAGTATCATACACACCTGGAATTTCTGCTATGGGGCTTGTCTTTTTTATTTTGGGGGGGGGGGGGGGGGGGGGTTGGACAAAGGTGTGTTTTGTTGGTTTAAGATGAAGAAGCCACACTGGGAAGAGGTCACTGAAATAGAAACTGTTCTCAGGTTGCTGCAGTCCTCCATCACCAAGTACTGACTGCATCAGCAGCCTCTGCTTCCCCCCCTGCTGCTGCACACACTGACAGCCCTTCCCTCTACATTCTTCTTTGAAGAAGAAAACACATTTTCACCTGTACCAGCTTCAGGATTAGCCTCTAGGAACTCATTAAAAACTGGGCCCAGGTTTTCTATTGACTCAAGTTTCTTGCAATAGAAGTACATGGGATAGAAGGTTTTCCTTTAATAGCAGCTTCTCTCTATTTTTTTTTTTTTTCTGGGAAAAAGAATGTCAGTTAAGATATCCTGAGCTAAGGTTAACCTTTGTTTTGTAGGTTTGATTCATGGCGTTTCTCCAGCTGTTACTGGCATTTCTTCGAGGTGCCAAAAAGCCCTTGATTCCCTTATATATTTAGCCTTTTTTCTATTTGCTTTTACTATTAAACCATAAAGGCTGGATTGAACTGTTCATCCCCCTTGTAAACCAAGAAGAACAAATTCCCACAAAGCTCAGCAGCTTACCACCACCTGTCCTGCAGCTTCACTCATCCTTTCAAGTCAAATTACTGCTCTGAGTAGTCCACTGATTTAGCTCTTTTAGTGCCTTGCCACTTCCAGGAACAGTATTAAAAGAACTTTGGAAGGATAAGGGTGAGGGTAAGAAAAAATAAAAACGTTTAATTTCAGTGGAGCTATAAGATAAGGGTTCAGAAATTTTGCTGTTTTGAAGATTAAGATTACATACCCAGGCCATAAAATTTATAAAAAAAAATAAATAAAA
>VYZU01032437.1:2876-170069 GCA_013401355.1 Ceyx cyanopectus
CATTTATGTCAGTATACAGAGATTATGTTTCAAGTGGAAGCAACTTTTTTACCAGAAGTTTAACATCAGGAGCTCTAAACCATGTTAGTTCCACTAACTGATTGCCCTTTCTTCCCTCTTAGAGAAAATCAGTTTCTGTCATTTGTGGGTATTTTTCAGTGCTTACTATTTACTGAGAAATCAAGAGGAATCAGAACTGTACATAAATGGTTATTAATACATGCTCAAATGACAATCTCTTTTTTTCTTACCCTGTAGAATTCTTCCTCTGAGAATGTGGAATAAATCAGCTTCAAGCATTTGCTGCTTTTAACATAATGGGGCTTTTAAGTTATCATCTAAATGACATGAAATGCTAGAGAGCTGCTCTCAGGGAATACAGGAGTGTCACTCCCAGTGACAACACTGCCTGCAGCAGTCTGCAGGAGGGGACAGGATAGCTGGGGGGGGTCTGTGGTAGGATGAAATATTTCTGAAGTAGGGTATGCTTTGTTAATTCTAATGATGTCAAGTGGGGATTGGGGCTGGGGCAGCTGATGTTGAGATAACTACTGTCTGAGAATGTCACAGCTGGGGACCTTTGCCATGATGAAGTTAAAAATAAACAAACACACATATATATCTATTAAAATAATTTATATGGTCCTGCACAGAGTAATTCTGATTTATAAAGATAATGTTGGTGATCTTTGGACCTACAAATAGAATGATACTTTGGAATTGTCTTGTTTTTCCTGTATGCAGGTCAGCAAGGAGAACAGGGTGTGAGGATAAGAGCCCACCATAAGGAGAGAGAAAATCTTGTCAGGCTGGAGTAGAGGGGAAATGGGGACACAAGTTCAAGCTGTGCATGGAAATGAATGATGCTCATCTTTGTAGATTTTGCCCTCATTCCAGTTATAGGCTAGTTTCTCACTAAGTTCTGATGCAACAAAAAACTTGATGAGGTCGTTCTCTAAAACTGTCTTCACCACAACTGACACTGAAATGGTCCAGTTGACTCTAGTCACACATTAACATTTTTTTGGCCAATGAATAAAGTAGTATAACCCAAAATCAGTAATGAGGTTAGGGTAAAAAACTTATTTCTGCTAAAAAAGTGTTATAGTCCCATTTAATTTAATTTCTTTTTATTTTTTGCAAGTGCATATTGAATGCTCAGTTCATGATTTAACTACCCCAGTTGTTTTCAAGCTGTAAAATTTTACAGAAAGCCAATAAGTAGGAAAATATGAATCTTCAAATTATATTCTGATGTGTGCTGCAAACTTTGGAAGTGATAGACCTGTTAAACTGAAATATCAGCCTTTCAACAGCAGGCACAAGCTGTAAGTGGAACTATTTCTATAACTGTAAACATCATAAAAATCCTCATGATGAATCTCTGAGAAGTTCATTTGATGAAACTCATAAGAAAAACACTGAATTCAAAGGAATGAATAATCCTGCATTACTGGTAAGAAATGTTATTGAAGACAAGAAGCAGCCATGTTTTGGTGTGGCAGTAACAATGCAAAGGTGAAGTCCCAAAATACACACAGACCTCTGTAACTGAAGTTTATTCTTCTGAACTGATAAAAATGTTTCAATATTGCAAATACATTGAAGAGCCTTTTCAAGGCTGTGCACTTGTTCTTGTGGTAATATAAGAGCTGTTTAAATACCAGAGTATTTTGTTGAAAGGGTTGTTTTATAACAGAATTACCAGGTTTTATACTTCAGCCTGACAAGCAAGTTGAGCCTTATGGCCAACTCACCAGTCCCAGATGAGGAAAAGGATTTGTTTTAAATTGTGTCAAAATGTTAATATTGAATCTTTCTGGCCACAATAGAGAAGAAATATATTCTGCTTATTTGATCTAACTGAAGTGAAGAAAAGTATGTAATAATTTCTGGAATGCACTGGGGAAAGGAGGTGGATACTTATTTCAGAAATGCTGAAGGTGTGTTTGTAATTCAAATAACCCAGTTTTTGTTACAGTGTGAGACAGTTAAATGTGAAAAGGTGCAGTTGTGAAGGAAGTGTCTGTTAGCACAAAGGTGCAAACCAGTTCCTATTCTTTGGATGACCCTTCATGCAAATACCATTTTTCTGCAGCAAGTGTGGCACAATATAAGAATAGCTTTTTTTGTAGCAACAGGAGATGAGTTATTGAAGCAGATTAATCACAAGCATTTGAGTTACTTTAACAGTATTAGCACCAATTGTCAGTATTCTGCTGCAGTCCATCCAGATGGCTGAATCCTGTGCTTAGTGTTCTGCTGAAGCAGGCTTGCTTTTTGCCAAGGTTTTCAACAAGTAGATTGAATTCTAGAGATGTTCCAGGAGACAATCAAACTTTGCCTATGTGACCATTAGCAACTATTGTGGTGAAGCAGGCACAGCTCTGTGCAGTGAGGCACTGGACATGGTATTCCTGCATTTGGTGTGAGTTGAGAATGCTTTCTGGAAACTACTTATAGTTTGGTCCTGTAGGTTCAAAACACATTTTAGTGGTAAGATCTGCTTGAGCACACCTTCCAGCTTAATCCTAAAGACATCCAGATGAATGTACTTACATCACTTAAAGAAGTGAACCAATGTGTGTCCGCTGGTGGGAGTGATCAGGAGGTGCACTTCTCACCCTGTGGACCACATGGATGCACCAGTTAGCAAACACACTGGTATTTGTGCTATCTAAAAGATCTCTTTCCATGGTGAAAAGCTTGAGTGGTAAGTGCAGTTACTTAAGGTGTGCTAGTCTGAGTCTGTGACAACAGAATGGACACCTTAATGCTCTGCATGTCAGCCATTTGTTTTTTTAAATGCTGCACCTGCTGTCATAATAGTTCAAGTAAAAGCATCACTTGTTTTAAGTATATTTGTTGTGATAAAAATGTGATGGGAACATCTTCCTGAAAGGGATCTTGCTGAACCAAGCACTGTTCAGTCTAGCTCTGCAGTATAGTTGTGCACACATGCTCATGGCTCAGAAATCATCCTAGTGAATCCAGTCCCTGTACTTACTAGCTGTTCTATTGGTGTTAAATTTGGGATGTGGTTACTTGTTGTTGTTGTTGGGAGACTATTTTTTAATGGATCATGTGGAGCTCCATGTGAATGAACATGGATGCAGCTTAATGCTATTTTAACAGCAGTGATTTTAACCTGTTGAAAACATGGTCTCCTTTGATTTATGTCCTTGCTACATATCTAGATCATGGTTTTGGATTTAAAGAACAAAACATAAAATAAACATTCTTTTTTTTGTGCTTCCATTTAGTAGCTCTGATCAGTGTGGCTACTGTCAGGGCTTGGACGCTGAGAGCCAGGACACTCCTCTAACTCAGTAACATCTGCCTGCTGCTGGTGCTCCATCAACCTGTGCTCTATCTGTTCCTGCACTTAGGCCAGTTCAGAATTATCAGCAATGGAATGCTCTTGTTTGTGTTCTCTTTAGTCCTCTGTAGCAAAGATTAAATGTGCCTCTTTCTCCCTGGGAAGCTTGTAGTACTTTGCTGCTAATGAGATTTCACACATTAAAGCATACTGATCAGAGCACAGGAGATCTGAAGTTGTTCCTGTTGCTAGGAAGGGCTGAACCTGCTATCTAATATGCTGGTTTTTCTTCTGGAACTATCCAATGTATACTCTTCAAGTTTTTCTAAATTTAATCCATAGAATTAATTTCTTGCTTCTTAGGGCAAAAATCTAGAGCACATTAGTATGTTGAGTGAGTTGAAAACAAGAGGTGAATTAACATAAAATGCTAAAGATACAACTTTTCCTGTAGTACATGAAGTATTTTCCTTCCGATTTAGTATCTTATTGGTAACAAAATTCAGAATATCTGATTGCTTTGCTAATTTTCCTTAAATGTCAGATGGATTTGGGCAAGCTGTCAGTTTTTCTTCCCTATTCCCCAACTTATCATCCCAAATCTCATTGCCTTTGCAATGAAATCTTTCCTTGTGAGATGCTATTTCGAGCACAGATTTTTGTAGCATTGGGAATTATTATCTATGACTAATAACAATCTCTGTGGAGCTTGTTATGCAATGAAGACTGATCATGTGCTTGAGTATATTCCTGTGTTTCCTTCCAGCTTTGAATAGCTTACATTTGTGAAACTTGCTGCCTTGTCTAAAAAGGTACAATATGGATTTTATTTTTGTTCCCTATTGAAATAAGGTAAATTATTCACACTAGTGCTATTTTAACTCAAATTCAATACACTTAGATCAACATACATACAACAGTCTAGAAATGTCTACAGATTAACAGAGGTTCTTGAGCAGTTCTAACAATTTAAATTGCTATTTGAATGGACCCTTATGCAGCTAACCTGTGTTTCTAAAAGTGCTTATCTTGATGTGTGCCCCATAGGTGTGGATATCAAGATACCAGGAGAGAAGGTCTGACTTGGGACCCTTTGTTTTCTTGAAAAAATTTAAACAAGCAAACCAACCAAAACAATCCCCAAGTCATTTATTTGGTACAAATGTTTTGAGCATTAGGTATCCTTCTTGGTACAGTGTGGGGGTTTCTAGAAAAATTGGAGGCTCGCAGAAATACCAGAGTCAGCATGTCCACCTTGGGAATGTGGCTGCAGTTCACATTCTAATACCTGTTCAACAGGTATTAGATCAGTTGTCTCTGATCTCTCTGTTCTCTAACTCTGTATTTTAAGTTCCTTTGTCCTTAGATCCTCAAAAGGATTCCAGTTCCATCATCTGTGCATGATGTGCATCATAGCATTCTTTATACATTCCCTGATAAATAATCCTGTTGTCAAATCCTACTTGTCTTAGTGTTTCTCAGCTGGTAGGAACTCTGAGTAGCTAATTAAACTATATTATGTAGGAAAATAAGAAGAAATGCCTGAAACAACATTATGAAATGCCCACCTGTCCAAGTGGACTAGCTTAAATATTGATCAAACCAAAGAGAAGAATCAATGTCCAATACAGGGATGGATTTTAGGCAACAGAATACAACTTCATTTAGCATGATAGTGTGTCTCCCACCTCTTGCATAAATCATTCCACTCATTCTAATGTGTGTGGCTCCAAGCATGTCTGGTAAACTCTACAGAATTCACAGAACGTCGGTGAGAAATTTCAGCTCATCAAGTCCATAGTTTTCTGAGAGGCCAAAGATCCATCACAGCATTCCTGATTTGTTCCACCCTCGTGAGATCAACTCTTCTAACCCTTCTGATCCTCGTCTGAGTGGCAGCAAACAGCAGCAATTGCTCTGCCACTCAGGCTTCCTGGGGGCTTTGTGTGTTGGCTTTCCCACCCACCCCTTCCTAATTCACTGTTAAACCAGAAATCGGCTCCTGTGCTTGACAAATGAGTCCAATTGCTCCAAAATACTTGGCTTCAATAAATGCCCTTGTGTTTGATTCTCTTCAAAATCACTTTGTGTTTTCTTTGAATGCTTTACAGAGGTAAATTGCAATTCAGAAATGGAGGAATTCCCTTGCCCCTCAGCAAATGCCTCTCTGGGGCTTGTGAGCTCATTTGCTACCTAACACTTCTGGATGTTTATTTTGTTTTTATTTTTTACTCAATAGCACCTGATAGAAAAATCTTAGTTTGAAATAAAGCATAAATTTGCCATTTCAGATATTCCACTGTATTCAGGGCATTATAGCTTTAAGTGTTTAGTTTTAAGTGTTATAGTTTTAAGACTACGGGCAACAAATTGCTGGTTTTTTTCCAGTGGTTTTAACTCTATTTTTGAGCAGGATCAGATTTCCCTGGTAAACCCTTGGTGGCTGCTGGAGTAAGAATGACAAGTGATGGATCCTTTACCACATTTCAGGCTGCTGAGACTGGTGGCACTCCAACTGTTGGTCTGAGTTGCCTACCCCTGGCAGTAGCTGGCTCTGAGAAAGCCAGATATTTTCAGCTGATGTTTTGTGTTTTTCTTGTGTTTAATTGCAGAACTTGAATGTATTGAGTTAGCTGAATGTATTAAGTTATGCAAATACTGTCATGTTCCTCTGAAGTGAATGCTGCTGTAACCTACACGTGGTACCATCTCCAGTGTATTGTCATTTATCTGAAGGGGGAGTGTATCTGCTTGGTTTCCTTACAGAGACTTGAGTTAAAAGGCCACAGTAATCTCTCCAGTGTCCTCTTGAGATTCAGTGACGTAGCTGGAGTTCCTTTGCATGCCTGGGAACAAAAAAGACAAGAGATTGTTTTATACAAATATACATTGAAAAAAGTTTCACAATATGGACTTCTGAAGGCTAGTCCAATCCCTTCTGTCAGTGTGTGAAGGGATGAGAATTGGAAAAGCAGGGAACACTGGAAATGCATTTCTTCATCCTGTTCCCATCACTACCCCGCAAAGGAAAAAAAATACAACCCTGTTGCCATGGAAAAATCAACATGATAGAGGACTGTTGGATCTCCAATACCATTTTTTTTAATCCAATTGGTTGCAGCTGTACTCAGAGGGAACAAATGTTTTGCTGCCTTTTCTGCCAAATAATAGATTATATTTGGAAGCATAAGACTAATGGAAAAAAAATACAGTTCAGAAACCTAGTGATTGCAAAGCTTCAGGCATGAGAAAGGGAACTGTTAGCTTTCTTTGTAATGTGTACTGGGCTCTAAAAAATTATTGTATTTTTTTAGAAGCAGTGTTAAATTATATATAAATATTGTTTCCCGAGGATTCAATTTTTCACCATGGCAGTGATCCCAAGCTTCATGTTTTCTGCTGGCTATAATTTATGTATTTACCAGCAGCATCCATCTGCTTGGAAAAGCATTAACTCAAAGTTGTGTGGAGGGAGGCAGCAAGGTGGGTCAGACTTGTCCTGTGGAGCTAAGTTTTGGCAAATTGCAATATTGGACTTGCTGAAGTTTGCTGTTGCTGGGTAGAGTTGCCAGAGTTTGGTTTTTATGGAAGTGGCAAAGGGTTTGACATCAGGCAGTGCTGACATGGGTATGCTCACGAGTTGCTGCTCCCTAGCTCAGGTCACCTGCTCTTCACTGCAGGGTGTTCAGCCAGCACTGTCCATTTGGTGTGGGGAGTACACCTGCCACTGCTGAGGACCAGCAGCTCTTTTAACTGTGGTGACTTTACCATAGCTGACCAAATCACTTAATGGCTGCTTAATGTTCATAGTCACATATGTAGAATCTGTAATTTCATGATTTGGAATTATTAGACAATAGATTTTTAATCTTCGAAGTTATTTACAAGGAAACATAAAAGTTAAGTGTATACTATTAAATCTTGTTAAAGCAAACAAACAGATTATCCATTTTTTTAGTCATTTACTCACTGTCATGGTCAAAACATTGATTTGTATCTTTTAGAGATCTATAATTGCAGACCTGTAGCTTAATTTTGTCAGTGCTTCTGTAGGAAGCTAGTAAGCTAAATCAATAATGCTATATATGACATAAAGGAGGAAAGAAATATCTTTGCACCATCAAGGAAGGGCTGAGCAATCTGATCTGTGTTCATAGCGTTGAGCAACCCATCAAATGTCTGGGTGACAAGCAGTAATGGATTAGGCAGTGCCTGACTACCTGACATGAATCTCTATGTCTAATGGAGTTGAGTGGCGTTCATGCAAACTTTTGTCCATTGAGTTTCTGCTAGCTGCTGATGTTACCAAAACATGCTGTGGTTTTTGAACTATTTTATTGGTTGCTGGTGTTGAATGATGTGGAAATTTTAAACCCTCACCTTTAGAAATACCCATCTGTTACAAAATAGATTGCTGATGTCTCCCTTAGCAGCCTGATGCAGTGTGATACAAACTACTGTGACCTGTCAGAGCTAGGCACTGACCTCTGTGTGACTCTCTACACCAATAGTAGCTAAGTACCAGAGCTCTATGCTTTATCTTCTACTGGGAGTATGTGCACAGCTGTGAACAACCAGGAGAAACTGGCTTCAGAGCTTGGGAGTGCCTGGCAGTTGAAGGTCAGAATTGCAACCTCCTGTTGGTTGTAAACCAAGGTGAGATTAGCACCTTGCTAGTTCAGCATCGTGGTCAAGGTGAATCCTATTTCCAGCATGATTTTAGGTGGCTTAATAAACACTTTCCTCCATAGTAATGAAGCAATTTTGTACCAGATGTTGCTGGATGTAAATATTTGCTTATATCACTTTAAAAAAAATTGTATGTATAAAAGAATGTAGCTTTTATTCTTTTAAAATCTAACATGTACCTGGATTTTTAAGCTTATATTACTAATATGTATGTGTATAGAATTATTGTGGAAGTCTGAAAAAATAGATCTGATAAAAAAGCAGATTGAGAAATAAAGTTAAAATACTTTTTTTTTTCTATTATTGGGACACCTAACTTGAGTATGGACATGGTGTCAGAATTTTCAGTATGGACAGATAACTTCCTAAAGGGAAATTCAGATGCTGAAGGCTTCAAAATGCAAGCACTGCATATATTATTTTGCATCAACTACAAAAGAGACTATTTTGGAATGTACTAAATTCTAGTTAGTGATGTATTGATTGTTCCCATGAATTTGAATTTGCTTAATGATACTCTAATTTTCCAGATGTATCCCTGGCCCTGCCACCACAGGGCCTTTGGGCAAAGGCTGTCATAAAACTGCAGGTGTGTTTAGCAGATAGACAAAACTCTGATGGAAGTGCAGGTGTGCAGAGCAGGTTGATCAAGTGAGAGGCTTCTCTAGACTAAAGCAAACAGGCTTTTAGGAGTTAAGAGGTAATCACTAGTGCTGTGGCTTTCTGATTACTCCCTCCCCAGCCCCAGAGTGGCTGTGCCATTTTATCCCAGTGCTCTGACTCACTTCCCTGGTTCATTTTCCCGTGCAGATGGCATCATTTCATCTCCTGCTCTCCAAGTGACAAGTGACACTGTCTGCATTGTATTAGCTGTGCTAGCTGGGATGAATGGATCATCTGGGTTGCAACTTGCCTTGTCTGTGCCTTACACAGCAGTGGGTGCAGTAAGAAAGCAGAGGGAAGCTAACAGAAGGCTTCAGCTACTACTGCTGTGCCTCAGAGCAGGAATGCAGGATCAGTCACATCCCCACTGGCCCCCATGTAGTAGCACTGATAAAGGTTTTGTGCTGTGCAAGGGAACTGGAGGCACAGAGCTGACTCACTGCCTGACGTTGTCATTCTGGCACACACACAGTTTGGAAAATGCTGCCAGTTCTGTCTTACTGCCTTGAATCTGTTTGCCCAGAGCTTTCCAATTCCTTTCAGGAGTTGGCAGTTTTGGTGGAACTGTAACCTGTACATCCCACAACAGTTGACTTTTTAAAACTGTGAGACATTAAAGTATTTGTGTTACCAAGAGAAAAAATATTCCAAAACCTAGCATGAAAAGTTTACTTATTTTTATTCTTGTGTTATGATAGGCAGGCACTGACTTGTGTAGAGGAGGGAAGAAAAGTGTTGTGAAAGACCTTCCCCCTCCATCCACTACCCTTGCTATATTTTATCTTTCTTGCTGTAGCTACCTGCTTTAGAAATGGTTTGATGGAGAGTGAACAGATCCACAGCTGTGCTTGGTAACTAGGGAAATCCCTTACAGTGTCTCCACGTGGTTGGATCTCATCTTGAGTGTACCTGTACTGCAGAGTAGAAGGAATGGTAGATGGAATAGAACTTCAAAATAAAGCACACGTAGGTAGCACTTGCATTAATACCTGGCCACCAGTTTTTGGATAATGCCCATGCGGGTTTATTGGGCAATGGTCTGGTCTGGAGCTCTGGAGCAGTTGTGCTGTTTGGGCTGCTCTCTCACTGGCATGTCCTTATGGAAACATGCTTTGGAATCAGTATGAAAAATGTTGAAAACATTCACAGACAAAACAATGGCATCAAAATTTTTTTTTTTTTATTCTTCCCCTTCTTCAAAAACCTTTAAAAGTCCATTTTCTACCCCAGTTGTTTTTCTGAGCTTTCTCAGGGTTGCAAAGGATGTTCTGTAGGTGTTCCATTTGTGTGCTTGCTCTCTACAGTGACTTTATTAACCATACAAAGAATTATGCTTTTTTCCTTTTTTTTTTTTTTTTTTCCCCCCTTCTTCTCAGTACTTTTTCAAGAGAACCTTCTGAAGCTTGGGTTGATTTGCAGAGGGTAGAGGGGTCAATATAAAACCACAAGCCTCTTCCAGGTAAATAAGTGTATGTTCCTGCCAGCAGTAACATCTCTTTAGCAATTTCCCATACACAGTGACCTAATAATGACCTGAAGCATGGTTTTTGTACCTGATGATTTTAATAGATGTTCTCAAGCTTTTAACACTCTATAGTAGTGATTAATTTATTAACTAAGTCTCATAGGTCAAACTGAGAGACTATTGCCCCAGAAGAATATAGGGAAATGAAGTGGAAACACCTTAAAGGTCAAGTTCATGCATCTTGCAGGAAATGTGCTTCTAAATGCCAGCCTTTCTATCACACAGCAGTTCACTGTTTGTTCCCACTGGTCCTGTCTCAGGGTCCATTTCTTCCCAGTGAGCACAGAAGGCATTGTGAGCTTTAAGGGACTCTGCTGTGCAGTGGCTCTCTCTGTAGCACTGGAGACCTGGACCAATTGTAGAAGACTGTGAAGATGAGAGGCAGAAAAGTAGCACATTTCTGTACTCCAGGATTTAGCCTGCTTCATTTACTCTTTAACTTGCAAATGGTTGCATGTAAAAAAGAAAATATTTTTTCTTCCATTTTCAATGTCTTCTGTGGCAACAAAACTTTCCCGTGGCTGAATTCCAGGGCATAAAATCAGTAGACATCTCCTAATTTCACTTCCTCTGTCACAACAGAATGAATCTGGCCAGGTCTTGATGTACTGATAAAATTTCTCTCCAAATACTTGCTTATTGTAAATGGAGCANGGAATGTACTAAATTCTAGTTAGTGATGTATTGATTGTTCCCATGAATTTGAATTTGCTTAATGATACTCTAATTTTCCAGATGTATCCCTGGCCCTGCCACCACAGGGCCTTTGGGCAAAGGCTGTCATAAAACTGCAGGTGTGTTTAGCAGATAGACAAAACTCTGATGGAAGTGCAGGTGTGCAGAGCAGGTTGATCAAGTGAGAGGCTTCTCTAGACTAAAGCAAACAGGCTTTTAGGAGTTAAGAGGTAATCACTAGTGCTGTGGCTTTCTGATTACTCCCTCCCCAGCCCCAGAGTGGCTGTGCCATTTTATCCCAGTGCTCTGACTCACTTCCCTGGTTCATTGTCCCGTGCAGATGGCATCATTTCATCTCCTGCTCTCCAAGTGACAAGTGACACTGTCTGCATTGTATTAGCTGTGCTAGCTGGGATGAATGGATCATCTGGGTTGCAACTTGCCTTGTCTGTGCCTTACACAGCAGTGGGTGCAGTAAGAAAGCAGAGGGAAGCTAACAGAAGGCTTCAGCTACTACTGCTGTGCCTCAGAGCAGGAATGCAGGATCAGTCACATCCCCACTGGCCCCCATGTAGTAGCACTGATAAAGGTTTTGTGCTGTGCAAGGGAACTGGAGGCACAGAGCTGACTCACTGCCTGACGTTGTCATTCTGGCACACACACAGTTTGGAAAATGCTGCCAGTTCTGTCTTACTGCCTTGAATCTGTTTGCCCAGAGCTTTCCAATTCCTTTCAGGAGTTGGCAGTTTTGGTGGAACTGTAACCTGTACATCCCACAACAGTTGACTTTTTAAAACTGTGAGACATTAAAGTATTTGTGTTACCAAGAGAAAAAATATTCCAAAACCTAGCATGAAAAGTTTACTTATTTTTATTCTTGTGTTATGATAGGCAGGCACTGACTTGTGTAGAGGAGGGAAGAAAAGTGTTGTGAAAGACCTTCCCCCTCCATCCACTACCCTTGCTATATTTTATCTTTCTTGCTGTAGCTACCTGCTTTAGAAATGGTTTGATGGAGAGTGAACAGATCCACAGCTGTGCTTGGTAACTAGGGAAATCCCTTACAGTGTCTCCACGTGGTTGGATCTCATCTTGAGTGTACCTGTACTGCAGAGTAGAAGGAATGGTAGATGGAATAGAACTTCAAAATAAAGCACACGTAGGTAGCACTTGCATTAATACCTGGCCACCAGTTTTTGGATAATGCCCATGCGGGTTTATTGGGCAATGGTCTGGTCTGGAGCTCTGGAGCAGTTGTGCTGTTTGGGCTGCTCTCTCACTGGCATGTCCTTATGGAAACATGCTTTGGAATCAGTATGAAAAATGTTGAAAACATTCACAGACAAAACAATGGCATCAAAATTTTTTTTTTTTTATTCTTCCCCTTCTTCAAAAACCTTTAAAAGTCCATTTTCTACCCCAGTTGTTTTTCTGAGCTTTCTCAGGGTTGCNGAATATAGGGAAATGAAGTGGAAACACCTTAAAGGTCAAGTTCATGCATCTTGCAGGAAATGTGCTTCTAAATGCCAGCCTTTCTATCACACAGCAGTTCACTGTTTGTTCCCACTGGTCCTGTCTCAGGGTCCATTTCTTCCCAGTGAGCACAGAAGGCATTGTGAGCTTTAAGGGACTCTGCTGTGCAGTGGCTCTCTCTGTAGCACTGGAGACCTGGACCAATTGTAGAAGACTGTGAAGATGAGAGGCAGAAAAGTAGCACATTTCTGTACTCCAGGATTTAGCCTGCTTCATTTACTCTTTAACTTGCAAATGGTTGCATGTAAACAAGAAAATATTTTTTCTTCCATTTTCAATGTCTTCTGTGGCAACAAAACTTTCCCGTGGCTGAATTCCAGGGCATAAAATCAGTAGACATCTCCTAATTTCACTTCCTCTGTCACAACAGAATGAATCTGGCCAGGTCTTGATGTACTGATAAAATTTCTCTCCAAATACTTGCTTATTGTAAATGGAGCAAAGTCTCAAGCGCAGCAAGCTCAATTTACTTTGCTTCCACTTCATCTTGAAAAAAAGTAGTCTCTACCTTCAGGTGAAATCTGGCTGTAAACAGGGGATTTTGGTTTGTATGTGTTGTTGGATTTTTGTTTTTGTTTTAAAGCAACAAAACAAAGCAAAAAGTCTCCACCAAAACAAGAACAACAAACACCCATAAGGCAGAAATGATGCTTGAATACCTGTATTATTTTATCAATTTTTTACAGAAGGTCCACAGATGCAAGAAGATCATTTTGTCTGACATGTTTTAGGAAAGCTTAGTTGTCTTTTTTGGTCTTTGTCCTCCAGATTGCAGGAGGTGTCTTTACACTATCAACATTATAATGTGTCCTGTTGCAGGGTGCTGTTGACATCAGAATGAAACTCTTAACTGAGAAATCTGGAGTAACTAGTTAATATTCCATATACCAAACACAATCTAATAGATGATGTTATAAAATGTACGGCATTCCTTTCCAAAAACAGAGTTAAAATTCCAACTGCCATATTAAATTCTGCTAAACAGTTCTGTAGAAGAAACAGACACTGAAGTGTCAAGGGTGTGTTCACAGAAGTTCAGAGCTATGGAACTAGAGCAGGAGTGATGCTCTGAGTCCCTGAGCTTTTACAGCCTAGCTTCTGACTCTGAATCGTTTAGAACTGTATGTGCACTGTAGCTTTATTCATCACTCAGCTGTGGGCACAGTGGAAACAGTTCAGTGTGTGCTGTATCTTCAATAGTTTCAAAATATTGACAAGCAGCTTAGGAGGAAAATCTCTTCTGCTAGTACAGGGAGTACAGCATATAATGTATATATGTGTTTTTTAAAGTTCTCATTATCACAATATTGAAAATAATTCTGTCACAAATACCAATATTGTTAGTTTTCAATTTATGTGATAAGTTAAACATTAATTCCTTTCCATCCAAGACATACAGTTCCTCCTCAGAGTGAGCAAGAAGAGTATCATGTCTATCAGAGTCCTATTTGGGATTGGTTATAGGAATCTGGATCCATCTCATTTGTAAGAATACACTGATTCCTGAGCAGAGACAGAAAGGCAACATAGACTTTCTTATTTTTAGATATCACAGATGTGGAATTCACAGTTAATGTTTTCTAGGAGTCTGTACAAACTGTTGCAAGGAAAGGAATTAAGCTGAAATTAGTTTAACCAAGTGAAAGATGACTTGGCTAATGTACTTCACTATCATGAATAATTCTGTCCTTTAGCCTGTAAAGTAGTAGCACATCATGAAATAATTCCAATCATGGAAATTAGGCAATCTTTGTTATCCTAACTGCCTTTGAATCTCACTCTGACCTTAACAAACCTATCAACTCAGACACCACAGGGGGTGGCATTTACACCTTCTTTGGGTTGCAGGATGGAAGAGACCTGTTCCATCTTCCCCAGATGCTTGGTACTCATTTGACAGGTAAAGAATGCAGTGTTTCTTGGCTTGGCTGATACAGACATTTGGACTTGAATCCACAGGTAAGATGTTGGGAGTTTTTTCCCCACCATTAGTTCAACACCTTGTTTCTCTCAAACTCTCCAAATTACCTTGTACAAAAAAATACTCACTGAGATTGACAAAAATTACTTCAATATTTGAAATGGTTACGGCAAGTGGAAATACTACCCTCTTTAACAAAAATCTTTCCTCTGCAACCTCCCCCAAAACTGCTGCTGAAAAATTTTCATCCAAATGTCTCTCAGAAGCAAATTGCCAAAGCATAGAACACAAAACAAAACAGATTTTATTTCCAGAGGGCTGTACCAGAGAGGAGTGTTCAGCCTCCTGAGAACAAATGACTGGCTCGATCAGCAAGCAAGAAGAGTCAATGTGTAGCCTAGACCATGATGCTGAGGCCAGTGAGCTGCCAATGAGCTCTGGTCTCAGCAGGAGACTTGCTTCTGGAGTGTGCTCCTCATTCCAATGCAAATGGTGATGGAACACACCCTGAGCATGGAGAATGTGTATCTTAAGGAACTGATTTACATTTTTTGGCCCATCTTTACATTTTTTTGTCTTGCAAGTCTGTTACCCATAGCTTCTGAAGATTGGTACAGATACTGAGCAGCAGATAAATCTGCTCTCCTGCATTTTTCAGGCAGACTGGAATGTGTGCCAGGCCAGCACTGAGCCAAGCAGAAGCTGTGGCAGTCTGGGCAGTATGAAACAGAGCTGGAGTTGATGTCAGTGTGCCTTGCAATAGGTTTTTTGACTTCATTTCTGTATTGTGCTAAGTCAATCCATGCAGCTTCCAGTTGATTTGGAGTGATGGGTGCTTTTGTCTGCAAAATGCTTTCCAGACATATCCCTAAATCTGCCAATAAGCAGAACTACAGGTGAAAAGTGTGATTGCTGAATGAAAACAGTGGGTGAAAAGCTGATTGCTCAAGGTTAGGAACTCTACAGAAAAGACAGAAAAACCCCAAAACAAACAAGACAGCATCACCCCACCCTCCCCCCAACCAAAACACTGTAAAAGCATAATTAGACCAACACTGTGAGAAGATAAGCAATTGTAATTTCTGAGAGGGAGCTGTTAGTTTGACAGTTGCACAAGGAGATGACAGTTCTGGGAACTGAGAAGTTCACTCTTCCTGGGATTAATTTGTTATCCAAGTTTATGTAGAACATTCCTGATCTTACCCAGAACTGATAGCTTCCTTCATGCATTAGTGATGAAAATAAAATCTTACCTTGCTGTTACAAGCAATATTTCAGTGCTGTCATCATCTCTAGGCAGAGACCCCATCAGTCATCTTGTGTGCCTCAGTTTACCATGGTAATGGAATCAAAACTTACTGTACCCAAAGCAAGGCCATACAGAAACATTCTTGGAGCAGAAGTCTGTGGCATTTCTGTAGGTGATGCCACCTAAGTCACCTCTTACTGGTTCCACCATTTAAGATATGTACAAATTTCAGACAACATTCAGATTTTCCCACAGCCTTGGTATAACTATCTGTCAGAAAAAGGTTATTCAATGTCTAGTCTTTTGTGGTCTCTAACTTTTTTTTTCAAATCTGTCTTACTGTTTAATTACTTTGAGCACCATGAGAACTGGTATTTTGCATAGCTGAGTCAATGGAATTGTGTTAGCATTGTCACAACTGGAGTTGTTAAAAATATTTAGAGGGAAGGAGTGGAAAAAATGTCTAAAGTCAAACCTTTCTGTCTTTGAGGGCAGGGACCAAATGGATCTAACAGAAATAATTGATCAAGTGTTCTGTTCAATTGGACTAATGACAAATGACAGTTGAGTAGGAGTCAGTGCAATAAATCCAGTGGGACAGTGTTCAAAATGTAGTCTTTTACTGTGAACACTTTATCAATTTCTTTATGGTTAGATGTAGTGCTGAAATAAAACCAATCTATATTTGTAACCTTGGATTAGAAGCACAAAGATACTGCTGCTGTCACTGTTTAGTCTTGGTAATGCCCACATAGGCAGAATCTGATGTGGCCAGAACTTTGAGATGAATCTGTTCAGGTCTTTCCTTGTAGGAAGATCTTCAAAGATCAAAAGGTTTTTAAAAAGAAAAGTCAGATTTATTAGAGTAAACATTGAATGAACAGTATTTAAATACATTATTTAAGTGAGAGCATGACTGGAAAAGATGATAAATATCTATTTGTGTCCTGTCCTGTTTCCTCTCCTACATCCTTTCAGGATTGGTCATGCTCCAGGTCTATTTTAACATGAATATCCATATGCTGCTCAAAAATAAGCAATGGAGAAATCATTATGTAATGGAAAATAGGGATCAGATATTGGAGATGAATTTTAATTAAAAAAAAAAATAATTATTTGAAACTAACTAGATGTATTAGACAAACAGCCAAGGAAGACAAATGGTTTTCTAACATAGAATACACTGTCTACAGGAGAGCCTATTCTCACTGCATAGTAGGTTTGAACCAGAGTGAAGAGACACGTTCCTCACCATGTGCTTTGGCAGAATGATGAAATTGGAAGAAAACTATTGTGTGGGAATACTTTTTTTTTCTGTCACAAATGGTTTGGAATAATCTTTGGGTTTTGGCCAATTTAATACACAACTGAAACGAAGATGTTCCTGGGAAAGAGCATGTTTCAGCTTCTGTCTTGTTGGAAGATGCTGCTCCTCTCAGCCACTTCAGTTTGGTGTGCCATGAGCAGCAGAGTTTTTCAGCAGCAGAGGCAGGATTTGGTCGTTCTGGGAGGAGAGTGTCAGGTGAATAAACTCCTCCCTGCACAAATGAAAAGGGTGAGAAATGGCAAAGTGAGGTTGAGAACTGCAAGGGAAGAAGAAAAAGCTGCTGAGAGTGAAATTTCTGTTTTGCTGCTGCAGACAGAAGAAATGCTCCCTGCAGCTCCTAGAGGGTCCTTTTTCCTACCAGTAGCACTTGCCCTGAGCCTTCCCAGTTGCCAGCAGCAGCTGCCAGCCTGACATTCCAGTGCTCTGATGTGGAAAAGGCTCCCTTTACTCTGTAGCTTCCCAGCAGGGATCTGTGCCCTCAGGTGTAGAGTGCAGAGGCTGCACCCTGCCCTCTGCAAGGCTGTCTCAGCCTGAGTCCAGCTTTGTAAACAGCTACTCCAGGTACTTCATCCTGGATTCGTTTCATCACCAGCACTTG
This sequence comes from Ceyx cyanopectus, assembly GCA_013401355.1. Classification (NCBI taxonomy): domain Eukaryota; kingdom Metazoa; phylum Chordata; class Aves; order Coraciiformes; family Alcedinidae; genus Ceyx; species Ceyx cyanopectus. The sequence goes on from VYZU01032437.1 coordinate 20,376, forward strand.
TCATCTCTTTACAAAGCCTCGATGGAAACCTGCTGAAGTGTTCACAGCTCCTAAGGAGTGATAGGATTTAATTCCATAGTAGTTGTGTGTGATTTGCAACCATCTAAGAGTGATACATAATGATATAATGACTTGGTAATTTGGTGTTGTAGTGCACAAAATGACATTTCTAAATTAATAATAGCTGTGTATTTATTAGCTGATTATTTAATTGATATATTAGGTTTTCAGTAGTGTGTTGCTTATCTGTTAATATTGTAGTCTCTTAAATTAGTTACATCTCCAGCTTGCAATTAGAGAGTCAGGCCCATAAATAGGGCTGTGTGTTGCTTGCACTAGTGAGGTCTCTGAAGGGATGAATCCACACAGATTGTACCAGGAAAGCAGAGCTCTCTGAAAGCAAATAGGCACATTAGTAAATAAGCAAGAGTGTAAGTGGTGTATTTGTTTAACTGTCCAAAGAATTATGATTTCATAGTGGCAAGTGGGAACTCACTTGGGAAGCTAAATGTTCCTGTTTTAGAGAATACAGTTTGTATATTGCTGTTAACATAGCAAATGTTCTTAAGTCACACCAATGAAGAATTGCATTTGCACTGTTGTCTTAATTTTGCATCAGGATCTTGGTACATTGTGCAGATGCTCTGAGCAGAGGATGTTTTTGTACTGTTATAGTCCAAGTCAAGGTTAAAGAGCAAATTCTGTACACAAATGTTTCCTATAAAATTGCTTCATCTGGTAAATCTGAGAATAAACAAATCCTAGGACCAGCAATGCCTGTCAGTGTTTGTTTGAAAGAATTCAGCCCTGTTTTTTCTGAATCTGTGAAGAGAATTTGAGAGGTCATCTAATCCATTGAACTGGCTCCTAAATCTTCAGCTCTGCTGAAATATCTTTAGTGAAAAAGTTACCAGAATTGCCTAAAGTTCACAATCCAGTTCTTCACTAATTTACAGTGAAAAAAATTTCCCTGCCTCTGGTTCACATCCCTGGCAGCAAAGTCCCCATTCTGGTCCTGTTCAGTAGCTATGGCAGTTATAAGCCCCTTTTTTTGTGTGTGTAATATGCCAGTTTGGTTCTTCTCTGTAAGTTGTAACCACTCTGTGGAAGGGTTAAGAAGAAAGATAGAATGTCTTGTGCTTGAACAAAGAGAAGATGGAAGAAGACTGTGAAAAGTACAAATGTTTTTCCATGAGGAAAGAAGGCATTGTAAACAAGCTGAAGCATTGTACAACTATTATATCATCCAAGAAAGGCAGGGGGATTTCAGCAGCAAGCTGATCAATATGTATAAAGCTCCAAGAAATGGTTTTTGTCTTGAAGATTGGTGCAAGTTAGAAATTTGCTGAGCAAAAATGTTTAGAAAGAAGGGCAATGGAACTGGCAGGAATGTAGCTGGCCTAATCAATAATAAAAGGATAATTTGTCTTTCTTTGTGGTACACAAAGCAATAATCTGTTGTTTAGATTGATTAAATGCCTCAGCTCTGCTTCGATTATTAATCAATCTCTAAAACAGCTTATTGTGAGTGTAATACGTAGTAGAGATTGTAGTGACAGTGATACTAGCAGGAAGGCTGGAGGAGTCCTTTCTTCATCGTGTGAACAAAGCTGAACTGAGGGGGGGTGGGTTTTGGGTTGGTTTTTTTTGATCAAACTTTCTGTTGATATGTGTCTGAATGGGAATGTTAGCAGAGCTCTAAAAGGAGTTTTAGCAGTTAGGGTTACACAAATCACTGAGATTTTTCATCTCCATACACAAATGTAGGAAGTTTATTGACTTGAGAAAGAATTGTGAAATATGAGAACTAAGAAATCAGGAAGCTCTTGGCTAGAAAAGACCTGAGCAGTTACCTCTTAGAAATGTGCTTTTGTCTGGTTTATTCTTTGCAGGAATGAGTTTGTTCATTTCTTGCTGACAGCCAGTTTATTTGAGCTGAGGGCTGGCCTAGGCTTTCAGATTTGGAAGAAGTCCTCTTATGCATTTTGCTGTTATGTAACCCTTGGGGTATTTAATTGCTGAGGTGTTGGTTTGGGTTTTTTCAGTAAGTTAGGTAGGTGGTGTTTCCAATTCAAAAGACAGTGCAAAAAGGCAAAGTTTAAACAGTCCAAATGGCTTCTTACTGAATCAAAGGGACAACGTGGGTTTGCTTTTCTTTTTTTCCTATAGGATTTTTTAACTTCTATTAAGAGGCTTAAAATACCTGTTTCACTTAAGTTCATGAATCATACTTCATAAACTGCAGAATCACTTAAGACCCTGAGCAATAATTCAGTTGTCCCTCCTTTGAGTCCAGAGTTGGACCAAATGGCTTCCAGAGGTCCCTTTCAACTTTGCTTGTTTTGGGATGCAATGATTCAGTGACACCATGTGGAATTAAACATGTTTGAGATGTTAACCTTCACATAGATTTGGTGCAACTGATGAAACTGGTTGAGTTGATATTTATTTATTTCTTTTGAAGGGCTTCTTTTCAATGCCACTTAGGTTTGCTTGTACCATGAGGGTCTCCATCATCATGTCTTCTCATGACTACTGGTTACTTGTCTTGGTTACCCGAGTCCTGCAGGACTTGCAGGAAATAAATGGTTCTCTGTGTTGGGAATAGCTCCAGTCTCAGTACCTTTTCTCTAAGGATTTACACATGTGCAACAGATGCAAATCTGTTTGATTCCATTCTTTCAGGGTTGACAGAGAAGCAGAGGCTAGCAGTGTGAAAACTGATGTTAGATCTTCAGAGGAATTTTCACCTTCTGAACAGTGCTGACATGCACAACTAATGATGCATTATGCTGAGAGGATAAATTTCATTGCATTCTCCATTTGACTTCTTTCCAGTTGTGTTGCAGTTTGGCTTTGGCTTGGAAATAATGAAGCTGATGATAAAAATGCCTATAAAAAATCTGGGAAATTTATTATTGAGCAACATGGGTTGGGTTTTTTTCTATCCAGCTGGTCATTAGGCCTTTCCAACTGTCAGTGTGTTTCATGTAATCTTCTTTAATAGCAGCACATAATTAGCTTTATGCTGATCAGTACCATTGAAGATGGTGGTGTTAATATTCAAATCTAAATATCAAACTCCCAAGGAAGATAACTCAGAGAGACATATGTCCAAGGCAGCATTTGTGACTTTTAGTCCTAAAGTCTCTAACTGTTGATTTAGGCACATGAGCTCTGAACTATGATCTGGAAATGCAGCAGTGAAGAATCCCCAGAGTTCTGGAAGGAAAGTACAGATGTCTCTCCAAACAGTAATATGTCACTTCTTTCATTTTTCTGTGTAGTCTTCTTCTCACTTCAAATATTGAATTTCTTCTTAATGATTTCCTATTTGAAAACTACAGTCCTGCCATTTCTCAGTTAGCAAAAAACTGGCTCAATTTTTTACCTTAATCCAGAGACCTATATATACACTATACATATATATATATATATATGTGTGTGTGTACCTGATGTAACTGACCGGACTGTAAGGACATGTCTTAACTCTGACAGGGCAGTGGATAGATACTGAGAGATTAAGTGCAGGACTAGAAGTGTTGGTTAGATAGGAAACATGTTGACTTCTCCCAAAAGAGATCTGTCAAGATGTGTTTCAGGATCTATTCCTTACCTTCCTCCTTTAATTTCCTGCATGGTTTAGCCAGTGTTTCCTGGGGCAGGACTGCTCTGTGCATTAGGGCTTCCCTTTCTGTTTATTAATAACTAGTGTCTTCTGCTGCACAAGGTGTTTTGGTAGGTAGTGGAGAAGTCTCTCTCTAGGTTGCAGGTACAAACTGAAGACAACTCTCAGACCCCTTAATAACAAAGCAAAGCTGTTTGTGATGATGGGAAACAGCCTGTAGTTCAAATATAGCTCCTCTCTGCTCCTTCCCCTCCAGATAACTTCAGTTTGAGGTCAAACTCTTCCCTATTCCTCATGTTCACATTTTCTGGCTTCTCTCTGGAACTTATTTCCTCCAACCAAATTTCCTCCAACCACCTTTGGTCAAAGTGTAGTTTCATGGTGTAGGGTGGTGGAAGGGGAATGCTCCATTCTAAAGGCAATTGAAAAATAATATGCTAATGTACAGGAGTGACTAAAAGTTTCATAAAGAGCTTCATTCTTAAAAGACTGCTAAATATTTGAAACTGTTTAAATACATGCATCAAGTTCTAGATGCAAAGCTGTTAAAATATCAAGGCCTTACAAAGACCATAAAAAGCTTGTTTTCAAGTTAAATTTAACCAGGTTAAGTCAATATTTTAAAAAAAAATATTTTAATGGTCAACTATGGACATATTTTTCATGTCAATGCTGTAACTTGAAAGCCTTGGAAATAATCTCAGGGGCCAGCACAGATTGTCACCTTTAACATTGCTATTGATAATTTGAGGTTTATGCCCTTTAAGACCTGTACAGAGAGCAATACTTTCAATAACTTTCATTTAAACAACTGATAGCCTTGAAAAGTAGAGCTTTTTTTGTAACCCCCCTGCTGATGTGCAATGCCTTGCTGGCGTTCTTTTTAGTTACACAGCTGAAACTCTGTTACTCAAGTCATGGATGCTCGTGGAATAGATTAATATAATACTTTGCTTTCTTTGTAAATACATTTGTTGAAGAGAGGTATGGAAGTCTTAGAAAGTGATTTATTAACAGTCTCCTTTCAGACATGGAATTTGTTTTGCAGAAAAATGGGAGCTGAAGACAGAGTGAAAATAGTTTTGCTGGTATTTGATCCTGTGCTTTGTTTGGGGGTCATATTTACTACTTCTAACTGCTGTCTGTTCTTTCATTTTTATTCAGCAGAAACAAAAGTTTTTGTTAGCATAGAGATTTAAAAATTGTTGTAATACAAGCATCTGTAGCACTAGTTTGCCATGTGATTCTTTTCTGCCTTGTTCCATTGACAGTCAAGAAACAAAAAAATCTCCAGCAGAGCTGATTGGTATTACCTGTGAAACTGAGGTGGGTTTGTTGCTGGTGGCTGCTGCTGTTTGAAGACATCGGTTGGGTTAGTCCCGTTAGTCTGCACTGATCTCTTCTGAGGCTGCAGGCTCTTCTTGCCTCCTGCTGGCAGACAAGGTGACTTCCCAACCCTGCTGCTTTGAGTTCTTTTTCCAGAGTTCACTTAGGGCACAGTCAAGAGAAGCAGAGTGAGTCCCACTGAAAAAGGAAATAGACAAACAAAAATCTGCTGCCCTGCAGTGTAAGTAGCATTGCTTTTCTTTCAAGTAAGGTGAAAGACCTTCTTCTAGGTAAATTATTTATCAGCCAGCTCTCTGACCCACCTGGGAAAAGACCTTGTCCCAAGTTTGTCAGTTAAGAAGCACACTCCTGGAGAGGTTCTGAGCAGCATAGAATGGAGTCAGCTTTCTGCTGCTCCTTATTGCCAGCTCTGTTGAAAACTTCACGTGCAGTAACACTGCTGAAGTACCAGCCAGGACACTGGCTCTTGGTAAGTAGTTTAGCAACTACCAGAATATGGGGGGAAGTCTGGGCAGAGAGAAAATGTCAGTTCTGTGCCAAAGAAAATAAAGGCAGAATTTGAGGTCCCCAAGGAGCAGCCAACATATGAGGAGGCTGTGGAGGCAGAGTGAACTCCAGATTGCATTGGTTTATGTGCTCTTAACTTAAACACAGTATTGGTTATACAAAATATACATTACACATCAACATTCAGGAGAGTTGTGTATTAGGCCAGAGAGCAAAATGTTAAGTTTTATTGGAAAGCTATGAAATAAAACTATTTTACAGATTGAATCACTGGTATAAATTATTTAGGACATTCATCAAAATTTACTTTAAAAACAAGAACCATCTTCAAACCAAGAAGCACATTTGTTCAATGATTGAATTTCCTGCTGCCTCAGAAGTCCTTTTTATTCCTTCTTGAAAGGTATTTACTTCATTTTTCTTGTTCAGTCAGGTAGATATCATAATTGATAATTTAAGATAATGATTTTAAATTCTGTTGATGCATCACTTACGGAATATAGTTGTTTGAAATCCCTGTAAACAATCACTGCTGATGAAAGTGGAAGAAAGTAAAGACAAGTTAGAAAAACGTTAGTGGACTCCAGAAAGATTATTGATTTCTTTTGAGTTGCTTGACAGATAAAATGGCAAAGCAAAATGCCCAACTTGAAAAACATCACTTGAAGAAAATAAAGGAATGTAACAAGGGAGGAAGAAAATGATGAATGCTACTTAGAGAGGAAATAATTCAATCCTTCTGCATGAAGTATTCATCATTTTCCTTTTTGCTCTACAGCCATTTAGTAAGCACTTCATAAATGTCCATTTAGCTGTAGTAGACAAAAATCGTGTTTAATTCCTGGTTCATGGGTCATCTTTCAAAGCATTACATCTTCATAGTTAAAATCTTTATCAGGTTCTGTACAACTGTTTAATATCTGAGGCTTCAAGGGGTTGTCAGAAGGGAGCAGTGAAGAATTGCACAGTGAGCAGCAGTGAGTGTTGCAAGGGGGGTATCATCCATATGCATTCACATCAGTGCTGAACACATTAGCTAAAAATGCCACTGGAGATACTGGTCTCAGAGGAGAAACACATTACTCCAGCTACATATACTCTGAATTACAACAAAACTACCCTCCAAAAGTTTCTGTTCTGTTACATGTGAACTGTGACTGTTATCAAAAGGTAGGACAGGAGGAGAAAACACATGATTTATAGTGTTAAACTATGTATGGAAAGATGTTTCTGATGGAAAAAGGATGTCAGTGAAAATGCTACATGGGAATTTTTGGACTTTTAAAAATAGAATTTTGTTTATTTACTAAGAATTCACAAACTGTTTCCTTAAAAATGTGGTCAAAAATGAGGTGCAAATAAGAGATGGAGGGAGACTCCTGCTGTTATTGCCAACCTCTTGAACACGACCTTCAGCTGCCCTTACAACATGCTCAGCTAGTCTGAACCTCCTCTGTAGTCACTTGCTTCTTTCTCTTGCACACATTTGTATGCAAAGCACTACTGAGCAAAGGTTCTACTTGTTTCCAAGTTAAATTACCACAGCACATTTCCACGTGCTTTTGGAAGGTGACAGAGACAGTAGCTCTGTTCTCGAGGCAGGGACTGTTTTGTGAAAGATCTTTGCTATTTATTACACCTCTCCCTTGTGGAAGATTGCAATTACTATGCTACTTCCAGCAACTCTTTACCTGCATCATGACAGCTCTTAATTATGTGTGAAAGTAGAAGTTATATACAGAGAAATTTCTTAGCAAAAATTACCTAGGAGATATATTCAGGTTTAAAAACCCTCTTCAGCAGGGCGATTCTTCTTGTGGTTTGCATTCTGTTGGTTTTGCTGTAGGAGCTGTGAAACTTTGCCAGACTTATAATACCAGCATTTGCATTAGGAAGGAATTTCTGCTGTTTCCCTAAGTTCTTCTCCCCCCACCTCCATCCCTTTTCTTTTAATCAGATTTGGCTCTGTCTATATTTCTTCTTTTAAATAAGCCTCTTGCTGACTCGTCTACTGCTGAGTGTACTGCTCAAGGAAACACAAAGAAATAAGTAACAAGCTTTCAAACTTCTCATCAAGCTTAATATGTTAAATCTCATTATTCAGCTACATAAACTTTATTGCCCTTCAGTTATAGATGTTGCATTTTCAGTTTAAGTGTTTTTTGGAAAAAAACCCAATATTTATGTCTATGCTTGGAGCAATTTATCACCATGGTAGTCACGTTGGAGTTGACTTTCAATAATTTCAGCTCCGCAGAAGTTGACATTTCAAAAATGTCCTATTCTAAGTCATACTAAATCCATGATTTTAAAGGATGTCCAGCTTTGAGTCTTTCTAAATGAATAAAGAGAACTGAGCCAGAACAGATAGACAGATTCCCAGTCCAGAATAGGTAGAGTGTTAGGAACTCTGCCATTCCATACAGGAGAAAGAATTCCAAGTCAGTTGCCACAGAAAGGCAAGAAAGGCAGTTCAAGCCTCATCCCTTTTATCCCATAGAAACACCCTGTGGGGCTGTTGTGAAAAGATGAAAGTCCATCTTAAGATCTTATTTCCATTTCTTGCTTGGGGTTTATTGTATTGACATTTCCAGAGAAACCATTTTCTCTGAAAACTTCCATGAAGCTCTCAATGTGACACAAAAATGACAGGTTGTTTCCTGCCCAGTCTCCCTTTGCTCAGGATTATTCAATAATGGATGGTCACCCTTGGTTTTTAATCAGCCTTTCTTAGTGTTTCAGCACGTGATGGCTACAATAAGCCTCATTTATTAAAGGGAACTAATGCTGACAGCCCAAGGTGGGTTACATTTATAGAATACAACAAGTTTCAGTAAGAGATGGTCACTGAGAATTGTAGTAACTTGAGCTTGTAGATGGACTGTCATTGATGACCATTCCCTAATCAATAGCTACATGAGCAACACCAGTTCATCTTTGTTTTCTCTTTCTGCTATTGAGCCATCAATGGAACTGTCAATACAGGAGCTGGCCACTTGTTGGAAAGCTTACACCCATGGAGTGTTCCTGTGGAAAGACGTGTGTCTCAGCAGCATTCCAAGTTGGGTTACAGAAAGCCATGTCAGCATTTGCACACTGCAGCTTTTCCACAGTAGGGCTAAGCCCTGCAGGGGCAAGGTCATCCTGATGCCCTTAGTAGGAGGGAACAGCCCAGCTGCTTGGGGGATTAGAATTACAGGTCTTTTTATTTTTCCTGCCTAATTAGCAATATTACTTCATATTTTGCACATCCTTTTGCATGCGTTAGAAGTCTGCAGGGAGCTCATTATATTACCAGCCCTGTAGTTGTGGGCTTGCAAAGCTGTAGCTTCAGGCATGTGGGAGGTGCATTCACTTGACAAAATTCCATGCCCAGGCTGAAACACTGCTGAACACTCCTAGGAGCTGTGCGGGATGTCCCCTGTGGGGCATGCCTTCTCCTGCCCTGGGTCTTCCTGCTGAGAAGCTGTCCAGATGAATCTTCCTTGACATATTTTCTCTTGGGGATAATGGCTGAGGGCAGGATTTTTGCTTATGTCATGTTTTAATGAGTGTCTAACCAATGGATGAGTTTGTGAAGGAAAAGTAGCCAATGAGACCTTGCTTCTTGCTGCCTTGGCATGATTTTTCAGAGCCCAGTAGTTCCTGTGACTGGCATGTTCTAGAAGTACAATTTAGTCTGAAGGCTTTTTATTTTTTCTCCACTCTTTGGTGTGGAGAGGGTGAGCCATGACAATCACATTCCCAGCACACTGTCATGCTAACGGGCTCCAAGTTATGTTGCTGAAAGAAAAGCAAGGTTCAGGGCACAATCTTATGCCAACACTTTGAGGATGATGTGTTGCAAGAATGCCTATTGCAATCCAAAATCATTCACTTCTCCTTGACACTTCCTCTTCTGGAGATTGAACCTTTAAATCAAAAAAACAGTTGGCTCAACATGCCACATGGAATTATTGTCTGTAACTAAGTTAAGCAAAACTGAATGAAGTCTTGTGTAATTATTTTCTGGACATCACAGACCTGTTCTAGCAGCTGCTAGAAGGTGTTTCTCTACCCAGTGAGGATCATAGTGGATGCTGATGTGTGAAATCCCAAATGCTAGAGTTGATCAGATTTTAAGGAGCAATATCAGTCAGAACTTCATAAAAAGATGCAGTCAGAATGACATGTACTTTCCCCACTTGATGAACTGCACCTTTCTCTAGCTGCCACTGGATAGATGATTTGGGATTTGTGCAGTCTTTTGTGGGCACTACACGTGGCATCACCCCATTGTGCTGTGGAAGAATCACTTTCTAATTTAAACCATTTCTATGAACTATTCTTGCATTAGTTCATGTATATTTCATGTAAATACAAGAAAATAGGCCAATACTAACCATGTAACTTGCAGTGATGCAAAATGTCCCATTCTTGGAGGTTCAGGGAAAATTGTATTGTGAGATTGTATTGTGATTACAAACTTTGTGAGCTCAAAAATGTATTAATTTCATCAGTATACTCAAAAGTTTATTTTCCAGCTATGTTACTACTGACCTAAAAGATAAAGGTAGAAGACCATTTAATGGCTATTGCTAACACAACTCCTGCATTCTTCAGTCTTACCAAGCTTAGGAAAAGTTGTTGAAGTGCACAGAAGTCAGTAATCCACATAGGAAGTGCAGAGCAAAAGCCTAAATTTCTGAAAGAAAGCCTAGATTACAGGATTTGCCATGAAGAAGCCTGCAAATGATTCAAACCAGACTAATAGGAGGCAGAAGAGGGCAAGTGTAACAGGAGTGTATTAATGTATTAAATACATTAATATCAGGAGTTCTGACTGGCTGTGCCATTGGCATTTACTTTGCTGTAAACCACAGAATTGCTGAGAATAGACATGGGCTGAAAATTCCTGAGAACTGGCATGCCAAGGGGTGTCATCTCTTGCCCCAGGGCTGGAGCATGGGCTTGGAGATGGTGGGAGGGGAGTTCCAGGGTCTGGGAATACTCCACTTATTACCACAGAGGAATGGCAATACTGACATTCATTCAGCTTTCTTCCAGGAGTGCAACTGCCACGAGGAGCCCCACGAGCTGTGCAGTCAAAATGCAGATGGTTGATTAGGGAAATGCAATTAGTGAGTAACAATTGGCACAGGCACGCCCACAGACTACCTGTGTATATCGGGCTGGGACATTCCCCACTCCAGTAGCACACTCTTGCTCCTGGAGGTGAATTATGGGTGATAGTCATTAAAAAAAAAAGGAAGCTTGTTCATATAGAGAAAAAGAATTGCTCTAGCCATTTTGTTTGGTCACAAGTTATTTGATTTGGGGATGATCAACCTCAGTATTTCTGGTTTTATTAATATGTCAGGCTTCTAACTGTTCAGGAGCAGGATGTAGACCAGGTTGGGAAGCTGGTGAGAAATGTGCTGTCACACCATGCTGCAGTTACTATGCAGACAACATTTACCAACTTCCTTCCTCCAGTTTATCCTATTTGGAAAGATGCATGAAAAATAAATGGCTGTTTCTAGAGAAAGCAAGTGCTGCTTCACCTAGAATAAGCATTCTGTCACTAAAGTATTTGCAGTATTAAGCATTCTGCACTACTGTTTGCAATCACTGCTGCTCACTGGCTGTGTCTCACTCTGCTTCTTTCCTGTTCTATTGTCATTTTTGGAACCTTTCTCACTTACCTACTAGCTTTTTTTTTTTTTCAGATGGGCTGGAAGGTGTAGAATGACCAGGCAGAACTGAAAAGCCACTCTGTGTCTAGTAGATGAGTAGAGCAGAGCTGGCCTGTCTCTAGTGTTCACCAACAAATGCTCTCTTGGTTCTTAAATGGATTCGTAATTGGGCGTGCCAAAAGCTGTCAGTGCAGGCAGCAGGCAGGCAGGCAGCAGGCAGCTCCTCTGCCTGTGTGGAAGGCTGGCACTTTGGAAGCATGAGCAGTGAGGAAGGATGGCAGCACTGCTTTTGCCCATCTTCACAGTAAACCATGGTGTTCATGTTCCTCGTGTGGTCTCTCTTCTCTTGTGCCCAAAGGATTCAAAATAAAGCAACAGGAATTGAAGCACAAAATAGATAAGGGAAAGGGGGCTGGGTTTCCAGAAATGTGTCTATCAAAAATGCACATTCCTGCCTGCAGTATAATATATTAAAAGATTTATGACTTCCATATCAAACAAGAAATGGAGTGTGTTGTTTCTACTGACGCAAGCACGTTAGCAAATGCCAACATCTTGCTGGACATTAAAAGAAAAAATTCTTAACTCTGTATATAATATATACATACAACATAGTATGCTGACTTCCCTAATCATGTGTGATTTCATGAATAATATAAGGCATAATGTATTTTTAAAATGTTAGTAGAGAATGCTGTCACTGACTTCTGCAGCAGCCACTTTTTCAAGTGGAAAACTGATTTCCTACTGACTTTGAGAATTCCCTTCTTTGCTTTCTTATTACCATTCCAAGAACAGTTAGGATGACTGTTAATGGCAGTCGACATTGTATAATCTAGCTCTGGAGGCACTGATGCTTTTTAGTACACAATAATTTACTTTTAGCTCTCTGTAACCTACGAGGTAATGCTTCTGAAATTCTGCATTTCATAACTGCAGCTGAAAATGAGAATTCCAGTGTCTGTGGCAACACGTGCTCGTGCATTAATTTGCTGAGTCAATGTTCCAGCTTTCTGGTTCACCTCTTTTCCTGAGGTAGTCACAGCTTTTCTGAGGCTGTTCTGCAGCAGAGCTGGCTGCTTTCTCAACTAATGCCTCATTGTTTTTTCTATTATGCCTTAAAAATTTCACAGGGGACAATCAGTCCCCATTAAATAGACATAACTTCCCTAGGTTGCTCATGCCTCCTAGTGCCATTTCTTTGCTGTTGTTACCTGTCTGCAGGTAGCAACTATATACACCTTCTAATCACACAATGCAAGCAGAAAGCCGCCTGACTGCAAGCTCTGTAAATCTCCTTGTGAATGCTGCTTGCCTTTATCAAATATTGAGCAAAACTAGAAATGGGGAAAATCTTCTGGAAAGCAAAAAATGCTAGAGCAGAGAGGAGGAAGGTTTAGAGAGAAAATTAGATTCTTGTATTTACATCAACTGTGGTAATGCTTAGTAGCCTGAACAGGAAAATGAAGGCAAGTGTCTTATAGATGATGAACTCTCAACATGGAAATTATTAATTATATGCATGTAATAGTAAACTAGTTTTATGAAGTAAACTGCATCCAAAGAGAGATTTGCTTGCAGCTGTAGGCTGTTTGTGCTCTCTTCTGGGTGTCAAGCAGCATAAATATTATCTAAGTGGTGGGACTTTTTTCCTGTCTGGGAAAAAAAATATAATGAAAACTGACAACTACTAATTGACCATTTTTTTAACTTTGTAAGTGTCCAGGTTATGTTTGACCATTTGACATTTAGTTTCAGGGTGAGGGCAAGCCACAGGGAGGAAGCATAAGAGAGTGGCTTCTGTGTATAATTAACCCCATTCCAAAAATCCCTAGTTACAGTTGGGTCAGACATAAGTAATTGTGCTTGGCATGCATGACAGCTTTGACATGAACAGTCATTCTGAAGATGAAGTCATGAAAATCTGGATAATTTAGTACCCTTGCTGTGTAGTAGCTGAGAGGAAATGGGTATTGCATAAAGTCTTAGCTCTAATGAGAGTTTAGTTAATACATGGAATTTCCTAATGAGAGGCCATTGGACCTTGGGTTCCATAGCTCCATTTCTTGAGATTTGTTCTAAGGCAAAGGTATCCCTTTGTTTATTCTGCACTTCTGCTCTTTCCATTAGCAGGCTATAGCCCATTTACTCCAAGACAACTTGTTACAGCCTCATACCTGCCACTTCTATTCCCTTGCTGCTGCCACAGTCACCTCAGAGCAGCCTAAGCAAGCAGTACTGGAAGATGAATATGGGAATAAACTGTGTGTTCCACCCTTGGCATTTTCCAGCTCGGTATTTCACACAACACTGTGCTGCCTTTGGCATGGAAATCTTTGTATTTGGGGAAATTATGTAATATTCTTATTCCCAGTATACCCTTGAGCTTAAAAAAAAAAATAGAAGAAAAAGAAGAAAAAGATGAAGAGGAAGAAAAAGTTGGCATGCTACTCAAATCAGAATAGGGTTAAGAACTCTTGAGCAAAGGCTGGGAAGTGCTGCAGTCTGTATCAATGGCAATACAAAAAATACTCCATTCTAGGTATTTTTGGATTGCTTCATCTGTCACATTTCATATTTAACTAGATTGAAAGATTTTGTAGGAGAAAAAAGATGACAACCCTCTTTTTCAAGCTGTATCTGCTTTTTTGTTTGGTTGTTGTTCTTTTTTCGAGTTAGCTTCTATTTTTGATTAATCTTCTGAGAGCCATATTCTATTATTCTCTATACATATTTTCTTCAAAATACTGAATCTGAGATGTTGATATTCAAAGCAGGAATTTTACTATTGTGTTGATAATCTAAATATATTATCAGCGTAGTTATAACACTATCTGATTTCAAAATTACCCCTATTTTTGCAGAGTTCTACATTTACCAATAATGATTGTGCTCGTTTATATCAGTAAATACAACAGAAAGTTAGGATGTTCAGGGCTTTGTGCAAAAGTAAGCATGCTTTTTATTTTGTAAGACTATGTAGAGTTAACTTTATTTAATAACCCTTTTTTTTTAAACTATCAGTACAGCTAAGATAGGAGGAAGTTTTCACAACAGGGACTCTGCTGATGTGACTTATGCAATTTCAACTTGTAAAGGTCAAATTCTGTTGTTGGCTGTATGTGAAAGACAATTTTCTAGGCACTGTTTCCATCCCTGACTCCTGTCCAGGCTAATGCTTTTATTTCCAACAGTAATTACCCACTCTCACCTTGTCTGGCCACAGGCTTGAAGTGCTGCTGCAGCCAGCAGTGGCTGCACAAGGTGGCAGCTCTCCCTCTCTTACAGGTGCTACCTAGAACTTTAATGCCTTTATATTCTGTGTCTGGCTCCTAGCTCTGAGTAGCAGTTGCCTGCATGCATTGAAGGCAAATCCAACCTCGTACCACTAAGCCCTTGGCCAATTTCTTCTGTGGCTTTTGCCTTCAGCAGCAGCAGTACCTGTGTGCATGGTTTCCATCTCACCCATGAATATTCTAGGGCTGAAATCTTCAGTTCTCTGGATGGAGAGGGAATTTTTTGCCCTTCACCCTGTGAGAACATTTGACACATCTCCTAAAATAGCAAACACAGGAGTGAAGTCACCCGAGTGCCTTGTTGCTCCTATCTCAATCAACTCTTTCACAGAAGCTTATTTATTTACACATAATTATTTGGTGGAGCTGTTTGACAGTGCTCTTCTGTATTCAAATGACAACAGCAGGAGAGACACAGAAAAAAGGGGGCAATGTTCATTTTTCTGAGACAAAACAATCTCTAAAGCTCTGCATGTCCTTTCAGGGGGTTGGGAGGCAGACCTCTGGAAATCAAGGTGTGGTTTGACTTGCACAACAGGAAACATTGCAGCAACAGAACTACCTGTGTAGCAAGGAAAGGCATTAGGTCTGTTGATGCCATAGGCATTTCTCTCTTTAAAACTAACCAGTATTATCTTTCCATTTGAGGGCACTTTGTATTTTCCATGTAGTTTATATAATAGGAGAGATAATAAAATAACTGAGGCTTATTTGATCTTATTCCATAGCAACTATAACTTAAAATCACTACAAAAAAAAAAAAGATAGTCTTCTTGGAAGCCTAATCCTGTGCAGCACAATTGATGGTAATAAGGGCTGAGAAGTTGTGGAAAAACTCCTTTTCATGTTTAGTATGCTCCATTGAAAGCAGAATTACATGGCTATTGTGTAAAACTCCACAGAGTTCAAAAAAAGCCTTAGATGGATTCAAGTAATGTACACTCAACACTTCAAAATGTGGTGCCTCAGTGGGATTTCTTGCGGTTAGGCTGCTCTGCCCTCAAGAGGCATCTGTGCAGATCTGGCAGTAGCACAGCAGTGCTCACCAGGCATTGGAAAAGCAACATCTATTTCTTTAAATGTCTCACTTGGCTTTTAGCACGATTCCCCCCTCCATATCCATTTAATTTTTTCCTTTGTAATAAGCGAGACAAAATTAAAAGTTAACAAGTTTTTTTTTACTTGTATCTCTGTCTCTTTCTGCCTTTCATCAAAATAATTTTCTTAATAATGCAGCAGTGTGGAGCACTTGTACAAATTACCCTGAGAGAGATGTGTTGAAATTGGGATGAGACTCTTGCATTATTTACAGCGTGACGTTCTGTCAGTGCACCAGTGCTCAAGACTGTTTATATTGCTGGATTTAACAAATATGCAAATCAGGTGCACATTTCCCTAGGAGCACAAGTGTCCCTAAGGAGGAGTGAGAACAAACTTCAAAACAAACAAACAAAAGGGTAAAATATGGTAAATAGTTCATGTGAAAGTGGGAGAAGAAAAATGGAGTAGAGATACTGGGATGTAATCCTTGCCCTGGGATTGTTTAATCAGCTCATCATGAAGCTCTGACAGATCAATTGTTTCAGAGCAGGGAGAGTGCTGGGGAAGAATAGCAGCCAGTTTTCCCATAAGAAGGCATGAAAACTTCTGGTTTTCCTCAGTGGCAATCTAGGGAGCTGAGAGGATTGCATTCCTCTGGCCAAACTTGCTGACTCTAATAGGATACCCCTCCAAAGGGCTCCAGCTCTCTCCAGTATTTTTTTATATTGCAATAATTAAAATAACTGTTTGATTTCAGTGTATAAGCACAGAATGGGAACAGTGTCATGGTGAATTAAGCATTATAGAAGGATTTGAATGTTCTTCAGAGAATCATTCAGCTCGAATTTCATGTCAAAACATTCCCCTGATTTAGCAAGGATAAGTGGTATCTTTGGATCATGATGCTCTAGATCAAGTATAGCAGGGAATGTTCTTTATTGTGCTGGTTTTCTGCTATGCATTTTATTATGCATTGCTGACTGAAAACTTTATCTTCCATTAAAAGCTGAATTCCATTCAGAATTCCAATTAAACAAAAAAAAATTGCTCATTAAAATAAGACATCATTTCTTTCAAGCTGGTTTCTATTTTGAATTCTGATGGCTTTCTGCTAAATATGCAGGCGTTCTTTTCTGTGAAATTAGTTCAGTATCTAAAAATCCAAATGACTTTTTGTATTTCATCATGAACATTTCATATATTTCTCAATTAACCACCATCTTTGAGATCACGATGGTAAAATTAGCCCTGAGTTCTCAAAAATATCAGAATTCTGAATAGTGAATGTGTGATAAGTGGGTCAAATGTTTTAATCAACATTCCTCAGGAATCCTTCAGCTGCAGGTTGTATGTAGCTATTGCTTTTTTCTCCATCTCCAATTTTTAAACTAAACAATGTGCTTTGTGTCTTACAGTAGGAATGTTCATTTGATTCTGTGCTGGGAAAGCACCACGTTCAGGAAGCCTTGGACTCGTCTATCTCTGTCAATATCTATCTGGTTTTGCTTTAACACATTCTAGTTTGTTTGACCTGGCAAAGTTGATGGGTAAGGATCAGCAGCAGCAGCAAAACCACCTCCCAAAATGCTGTCTGGGTTTTCCCATGTGCTGCTAATCTGGCACATAGGGGTATTAGAGTTCTCTAGGCAAGATCATTTCCTCAGCAAATCTGTCCCCAGATGATGCCAAATCTCCACATCCAGATGTGTCCAAGGAGTCTAAATGTACCAGCGATGCACACCCATGGGGATTCTCTGAGGCTTAGCACATGGAGGGCTGCTTAGGGAGCACTGGCTTCTGTTAACCTAAGTGCCATCATAAAGGAGGAAAGGTTTGCAGCAGAATTAGCTGACAGAATGTGTTTCTCATTTCTTTCCCAGTATAACACTTTCAACAGCTTGCTACTTTCCCTTTCCTACAAGTTAACACCATGTAGGAGGTGTTAGCTTTGTACTGCTTGAACTCTGAAACCTTGTCTCTGGGGGAGTGAGGAGGCCGTAATTACCATGAGCTGCTGGTGCTGCTGGGGAAAAAAACTTGATATTCACAAAACTCTCAGTAGAAGCTGGTCTAGGACTTGATTAAATTGATACCTCTAAAACCTCTAATTGATACCTCAGCTAGATCCACAGTGGAGCTCGAGCTCAGTGACTCTCTTTAAAAATATTGCTCATTAGATACACATTAAATTGACTTTTAAGTTCTGTACAATTGCTGCCAGTTCCAATGCTACCCAGAAATCTGAACTGCCAGGTGCCCTCAAGTCCTGGTGCTTTGGATGAATGTTTTAAGTGCTACCAGAAATCTAAAGTAGAGTGTATAAAAGCAATCTTCAAATGGAGTTGTAACACAGAGTATTATTTAAAAGACTCAGGCCCTCAGTAAGAGTATGTATGATTTACTCTAATTTTGTATGAAAGTGTAAGAAAAAAGAACATGAGATAAAATAGCAGATAAATGCCTGCAGTTTATGGTAGTAAACTTGCCTAGGGAGAAGAGAGCTTATTACCAGCTTTCCTCGGGATTTCCAACTTTTTAAAAGAGAACTTTCAAGTCAGGAATTTAAAAATTATTACAATTAAAAACATCCTCCACCTTTCACGTTCTCTTCCTATATTCTAACTGCCCCTTGTGAATATAAAGCAAATCAAAGATAATAAAAATGGAAGGTGTGGAATGAAGCTTTAAGCAAAGAAAAAAAATGAAACTGTAGTGATCAGCCTGCCTTTGCAGACTGCTGGAAAAAGTTTTGTTGAGAATGTTTTTCTTAAACATAATTTGAAATTATATAGATAATTTTCTTACTAAACTGCTGGTGTTCTTTGTGCCAGAAGGGAAATATGAAGCCACCCCCTGGTGTACCATGTTGTAAAGTGGTCAGAATTGACATGGGTTTGAAAGCTACAGACATGAACAGAAGAGACAAGCATTTTCTTTGTTCCTGTTTGTGGTTATTTCAATGTATTTTTTCTATATAGCATCATCTATTTGTTTTTATTTTTGGGTAATTGTGTTATTGCCAATTTTTTGTTTGGAGGCTGCTTAGAGGAGTGTAGTTGCTCAGTGTCTGCTCTGCTCTCCCTCTGAAGGACAGTGGCAGTGAGGGGTTTCCTTCCTGAGTTTGTTGCCCTCTTTTTAAAATTAATCCATACACCGCATTGATTATAATGGCTTTTCAGATTTAAAAAAAAACAACAATTCAACAAGATTGGAGAGAAGAAAGGCTATATTAGAACAAGGAGTGCATGGTATTTTAATTTCCTTATTAAATAATTGATTTCTTTCTCCAGATACTTTCTGCTAAAAAAGATTGAAGCAGGCATTTAGCAGCATAAACGTAAACTTTGTGGATTTCATTTATGCAGGTTTAAAAAAAAAATAGACATTAGAATATCCAAGTGAACATAACCATGCAGAAGAAGGTGCAGCATGGTGGTTACCTGGGATGGTCAGGAACAATAGAAAGTATCAGAAAGCTGAGAGACTGAACTAAAACTCTCTTTTGCATTGGGTGGTGGATAGTTGGCTTCTGTGGTGTGTCAGTGTCTCTCACCTTCTGTTGGGCTGTGTTTATCTCCCTTTACTGAGAATGGATTCTGTTCCATCTCAGTCTCCTGTCAGTGTCAACTATAAACACATCGCTTTCCTCATGGCTTTGAAACTTAAAAAACTTCTGAAAATCCTTCATTCTCAGAGATCAAAAGCAGCTTTAAACGTGGGGAAGTCAGCTTTGCTAGAGCTGTTTGCAGGAGCAGCAGCTGACAGTCTGCCTACCGCCCTGCCCAAAGTGCCTGTGAGCCACTGAGTTAAGGAATGCTACACATCTGATCAGCATTCTTAGTTTTCTCCTTGCTATTACCTCTGCTTCTTTACCCTTGATTCAGCTCTGACCAGTTCTACTTAACTAGTAGTGGATGGTTCCTAATCCTACTGATCCCAAGTGATAGAAAATTTACTCTTTTTTTTTTTTTTCCCCAACATATTTCTATAGAAGCAAGTGGGAAGGCAGCAAACAGTGGTGCTTAAAGAGGGCTATAGCTGGGTGTGTTTCCTTCTGAGCTCAGCTGACTTGTGATCCTTCATTTGAGCTGGAGCTTCAGCTATGAGAACTGTAAAAACCCATCACACACACACACAGGAGAAGAGATTTCTTCCAGAGCTAAGCCATGCATTCAACTTTTTCCTTTCTGCCTTGTTTTGGTTGCTTAATCTTACCTCTGGAGTGCAAGGCTTGTTTAAAATATTTTTAAGCTTCTCCTATTTTATAATTACTATATTCCACTGCATTCACTGTGCCCCAGTTCGTTGCAAGCTTCACTAAGTTTGTCTGTGTTTAGGGTAAGTCACATGTTAGTTTTTTGTCATATTCAAACTAGCAGAACAGGTAAAGAAAATGCAAAGGGGAAGCTCACATGAAATGGACTTTCTACACAACAAAGCATTTCCCTTGACCTTGGTGAATGCAAAACTCTGATAATTAACATTTTCTCTTTATTTTTACATTATGTAGCAGTTTTCAGCAGATAAACTGAAATTATCCAGAAACACAGTTGACAAAATGGTGGCCTTCCAAGCAATGTGCAAACAGCCTAACTCATTTTTGATTGCTGCCTGCATAAAATCTGAGTTATGTGCTTTCAGAGATGTTTGCTATTAATTACTCTTGATTTCAGATGTTTTATGTGAGTCTGAAATGTAGTTATTTTCCAAAAATGTGGCTTTAGGTTGGTATGTTTGTTAAGATTGAAAACAGAATGGAAAATCTTTCCAATGTTGAGATGTTCCCAATTTGAATGCCCCTTTTTTTATTTTAAATAGTCTCTTGGGTTTCTTTCTGCTCTGTTTTAAATGTAAATGAGGCACTCGTCCAAATGGTGTTTTTTCAAATACGGCCTTTTATCGCTGGATTAAATCTAATAGAAATTCATCTGTGGATTTAGCCAGGAGATACAGTCTTTTGGATGTATTGCTGTATCTGCCTGCCAGTATTGTTCCTGCTAATGACTGCAGTGCAGGCAGAAAGGGCTGTCCACAGCTTGAGCTTCAGTGTAGCTCTGTCACAGAGAAAGTCAAGTTTTCATTTGTGAAGCAAACAAACCCACCCTGTCTGTTCATTTCAGCTGCTGCAGGCAGAGCAAAATAATCTCAGAAAATGGCAGAGGAATCAGGGCTTCCTACTCCTCACCCACTTCATGCCTATCTGTCAATTTGTGTAAGGAACAAAAGTATTGCATGGATTGTGTCCTCTGAATAATGCTCACGACTTGATTATTCCAGCTTCTTTCCCTGCTTTATTTGATGGTGGTGTTGAAAGGAAAGGCTGACATATTCCTCTGTGGCTCATGTCTTTAGGAACATTCAGGGTAGTCCCACTGATCAAGATTTCCATACTCATACAGAGTGTAAATCAGCATGAAATAGCAGAGAGAAAGCCACCCTTCTATTCTGGCAGTGAAAATGCAGAATAAACAGCTCAGAATTAGTCTTTTATCCATTGGAAGTACACGATGGGATAATTGTTGATGAAGTAATCATTATCTTACAAGTATGGCTTACAGCTCAAGGAAAATGAAATATGAAATAAATACCACGCTGTTATTTTTCTGTATTATTGAAGACATTCCATGGTGTCAGAGCATGCAGGGAATGTTGGACAAGTGTTTGAAGAGATTAAGCTGCTGCTTGGGCAGGATTTGGGGAGAAAACTGGAGAAGCTGTTGTACTGTGTGCTGCTTCCTATTGTAGAAGGTTATAAAAACTTACAGAATAGGTAACAAGACTGAGTAAACAAATACTTTCATGCATTCTGAACTACCAGGGTGTTTGCCTGAATAAGAGACTTGTAAGCTGTTAATTTTTAATAGGAATAGACTTTCTTTCAAGTACCACTTTTTGTGACACACCAGCTGCAGATCCCAGAAAGCGATGACTGAAGTAAAGCTTTTCAGAAGACACCCAATTCATTTCCCACCCATTAGAAAGGAGAAACAAAACCATTTCTGGCTAGTGTTTGCTCTTTGGTTAGTACTTCAATAGTTTGAATACTTTTTTTTAGAGTTTGGTTTTCCTAAGATGTTCTATACATCTTTGTTTTGGTTTAGTGGTGCTAGTGCTTGGTTCTCATTTCCCAACGGGTTGATGTTGTCCCTGCCTTCCCCCCACCCAACTTTTCTGCCTCCAGTCAGCTTTTGATGCTATAGATTCCTTTCTAGCTTTCTAGTTTACTCTGGTTTTATCTCTTGCATTTTCTACCTTGTGTTATTAAATCATTTTAGGATAGACCAACTCACAAGGAAATAGGAATCATGGACAAGGATGCTATTCCTTTAGTGTCTCCCCCTTTCCCTCTCTGGTCAAATCTATTTAGAAATACATCCACTTTGTGGAACTTAATAATGACAGAGTTCTCCTAAGAAAATCCTGTCTCTGTACCCACCACTGGTGATGTGTGTGAGGGGTGTGATGGGCAAAGCAGCTTGTCTGGCAAAGAAACAGAAGCCCAGGGGAAACATGAGCAGAAAGTAAGAGTAGTCCTGGGGGAATGAGGCTGATGTTGGGTTTCAAGGCAGTGTCATGTTGTACTGAGATGGAGCCATGAGTGTTTTGAAAATAGCAATATACTAATGTGGGGAAAAAAAACCCAACAAAGGAGCAATTTTTCTGCTTAAAGGCTACTCTAAATACTTGTCTCTAAAAGTAACGTGCCTGACAATCTTGCAATTAAAATGAGGTGTCTTCTGTTTTATAGGTTTTCTATTATTGGTAGCAATTATATTGTAATGACTTCTCTCCATTAGTCCTAGGAGGGAGTTGAATCAATGGGAGTGTGCCCTGGGAAGAGCCAGGAAGCCTTAGGTCACTGCCAGTTTGTTACAGTATTAAACAATGTCATGGTGGGTGCATTTTGATGTCAGGAGGAGTTGCAGAGTTAAGTAGGATAACATTACTGTGTCAGGAGATTGGGAGAATAAATGCATTACAGCTGTTATTAGACACCCTAAGCACAAAATAAATCTGTTTCCAAGAACACCATTGTGAATGAAACGGGAGAGAGAGACAGAATAATCCCCTGCTAGTAGCTTTTAGTTTAGCAGGGTAAGCTTCTTCCCACCTTCTTTCTGAATTTTTCAGGATTTCTCCAGATAGACTACAAACTCTTACACTCTTACTTTGGCAGAAAATTCAGGTGTCCAAACCTTATTAGGTTTGGGTTTACTCAAGACTCAGTAAACTGCAGGAAAAACAGTGCTTATAGCACATTGACATATTATTTAGTTGTGATAAAAATGTTGATTTTTATGAATCTTCTGGAAACTTTAGGAATTTGGAGGGAAAAACCCCACATTTCTAATACACATTTGTTCTTCTATTTGTAATTTTTGCTACTCTTTAATTGGTGCCTGTATGTTTCAGTTTTTAGGTGCTGCAATGTTGTGCCTGATCCATTGCCTTCTCTGGTTTCCAGAAACTGATCTGTATGAATTTGCAGTAAACATGTAAAGTGATTAAAGGACAGTGAGTTACATATTAAAATATATTTTCTGAATTAGTGGTAACATGTGAAGTATCCAAAAGATGTCAGTTCATGGAACAAATGCCTTTGTGTTCCCAGTTTCTGAGGCAGTGTGTCAGAAAACAAGCTACATCTCTCAGTTAAACAAACACAAAATTGTCTTGCAATTTTTCAGTTCATTCAAAAGGGACATGAATATTTTGTTTCCTAATCTGTACAATTACCCTGGAGTTCATGTTGGAGTGAGTCAGGACAATGACAGCCTCCCCTGAATGACAACTCAGAGCTGCAGTGAAAAATGACAGGACTTGTATATCAAGGTTGTTCAAAGCAAAGCCTCAGTTCTTGAGTGACTGCTTCACAGTTACAGTACAATACGTCTTAAATACACTCATTTGTAAGTGGATCTAACTGCCATGCTTAAAAGGACTTGTAATGGCAGCTAGCACAGAATAGCCTGTACTGGCACCTGCTAACTGCACTGGCAGCAGCCAGAGATACTCCACACATTCTCCAATGCCATCTACTTAATCCAAGCCACTACTAACACCTCTCAGAGTCTGTCACTGTTCAGCTTGGTGGCAGGATTTTCTACCATGCCTGTTGTTGGCACTTGGGCAGCTAAGGTCATAAGCCTTTCATCTACTGGAGGCCTTGTTTTTCATGTAGCACTGGCTCCCTGAATGTGTATTTGGATGCACGTTTTGTTCTAGATTATATTTCTTTATATTTCTCCTAAAGTTGTTGCATTTTTTTGTATGGCATCTTGCTTAACAGAAAAGGTGTAATGGGTATTTTACACTCATGAGTGTAGGAAAGGAGTCCTGGACTGGAAGTTGACTGGGAAGCTTTCACATGGTTTTCATCCCTGTGATATAGCTAGAACTCTGAATATAAAGCACCATAAGGTTTGCTACTTATTTCAAGTGTAACATGAGGAGGTTGAACTCACATGTGTGCTGCACATCATTGTATTTAGTGTCAGCTCTTGGGACAAGGCATTGACTACATCACGTTTGTATGGCAGCTAGGATGAGCCTCTCTTTGTACTTGCAGCCCAGGAGAATTGCTGCAAAATCTGTATCTAATTAATATCATGTGGTCCCCTGAATGAGGAAAAGAGCTCCCAACATTGTCAGTGCTCCTGAACACTTCCAAAATGTTCAGAAAGTCTGCAAAATGTTTAAGGTGTAGAAAGGCAGAAGTCATAAGTGTGCTGCACACATTAAAAAGACTAATGATGTTGTCATATTGATTTCCTTCTTCTTTTGGTGTATAGATATATAGAGAGAGTACATAAAAATTGGAAATGATCTGAACTGGTTCATAAAACCTTGCTGCTTTGCAAATCATTCAGATATTTTAACTGCATTGCCTGCTTTGGAGTTAGTGTCTGTAGATACCTTGCATTATATTATACCTTGGAATTGCTTTGGAAATTTGTGGCTATACAATTTCTGTTCCAGAAAATTGGTATTTAAGGTTGAAGGGATAGAGCAACTTCTGTGTGAGATGCCTGATGTGAAATTCTACTCATGGTGACTTCTCCTTAGTTGAAATTATGCTGATGGGTTTGGCATTCCCCTGCACTTCAGTGGAATAAGCTGGTTTTTGCACCTTTCCTTTCAGCTTACCTCTTAGATTCTTCCTGTTTATGGCCATTGATGGAGATGTTCCTGCAACACTTAAATTCTTTTCTAAGTAATCATAATATATTTTGTACCAGACCCCAGAGACTTTGAGAGGAGTATTGCTCTCCAGAAAGTGTGTACATCTGTACATGGTTGGTAATACTTGGTCTATTGGTAGTTCAAGAATTCTCTCTGAAAAAGATGTCTCTATAAAGGGTGATGATTTTGAATTTCCAGTAATCAAATGACAGTCAAGTAATTTCACAAACATTAGATAAGCTTAATGAAGATGTCTAATGTTCAGCAGTTAATGACTGAGGCAATTTGTTTCCAGCAGTTAACAGGAATTTAAAATATTCCAATATTTTACTGTATTAGTGCTTAAATTCCCTTACTTAGGAGAGAAATACAAGCTAAAAGTCTTATTATTATTATTTATATATCTGTAAGAATTCCCACAGACATCCAGCACAAGCCCCTGTGGGACAGCTGCCTTTCCCTAATTACCATTCTCAAGATCCAGTACCTGATTTTCCCCCTCTCTTGCTGTATATACTTGTCATGTGCTGGGTTACACAAACCCTTCTGCTGAGGACTCAGTAATCCATTTTTCAGTAGAGCTGGTTCAGAATGTTCTGCAGTCACAGAGAGTATTGCCTGGGCGTTTTACATAAAGCTAAGATGACTTTATGTAACAAAGAGAATGTAAAATGTGTGGCCAATAGTATTTGTGATCTTCCTGCTCCCACGTCCTACTACCTGAAACTGAATGAATTATTTTGTTTTGTTTTCTCTGTGATCACTCATTTACATTTTTTCTATGTCCCAGGATATCTGGTCATAAATTAATTGATCTATGTCTAGTGAGTTCAGCAATTATTAGAACTACTTTTAAAGTGTTTTTTAGAATTGATGACATGGCTGAGACTAGATGACAAAGCATCTAATAAAATCCTGTATCTTAAGAAAAATGTGAAGTTAGTGTCATATAACATTTATTTGATGATAGATAACCTAATGTAAATGCATGAAATAATTGTCATCACCTACATGAAGATAAATAGCTTTTTCTGAACTAGCAGGCTTTTCCATATTGAATGCTACTGTTTTACAAGTTTTTCCTATTTTTTGCCAAATAAATTTTATAATGGCCATAAACAGAAAGTATGATGTGTCTACTTAAGCATTGCAGTATTAACAGAGGGCATTTTCTTGCAGTTCTATATAATTGAAATCCTTTATGTCATTACCTGCAAAATGGTTTGATACCACTGTCACTGGGAAGAAGTTCTCTGTCCTTCCATTGCTCCACATACCTAAAAGTCAAAAATTTTTACCAGTGGATGTCTGCATTTCTCTGGCACACTAATAACCCACTTGAT
Organism: Ceyx cyanopectus; assembly: GCA_013401355.1. Lineage (NCBI taxonomy): Eukaryota > Metazoa > Chordata > Aves > Coraciiformes > Alcedinidae > Ceyx > Ceyx cyanopectus. Next base: position 46,396 of record VYZU01032437.1, read on the forward strand.
GAAAGCAACATTTCTAGTACACTGGGAGACTAAATCAATGTGTATCCACACGAGGAATTAAATGACTTTCATGTCTGCTAAGTGCTGACTATCCTGGACATGTTTGGACATCTTCCTTTTGTTACTCCTGCTATGTGGAGAAGCAATTATCATTCTGCTTTTTGCAGCTAATAGTAATATAACAGATGTTAGCTGGCAGCATTTGAAAATGTATTAATTTCTCTAGATCTGTAACTTTTTCTCCTCAACCTCATCAGAATGACCATGACACCAGATCTGACCTCAGAGGGTGCTATCTTTTTTTATCAGAAATCCAAGAATCACCTCAGTGTATTTGAGAGGATGCTCATCTTCCTCTTTTTCCTGGCTTTCCTTCTTCAGCCTTTGCTTTAATTCCACAGCAGCCAGTCATCCTAAATACCAGAACAGTTATACAAAAGAATGTTGGAGTTCCCACCTTACTGCTGACACTGAAAAACATCTTCCAGTGAAACACCAGAAAAAAATACCTTCTTTTGTCACTTTTCTTTCTCGTTTAGTGTTTTATGGAGCATGTCTGGGTGTGGGACACCTGATGTTTGGTAATTTTAGGAGTGGGCCCAGCACCAGGGGAGCAGTTTATTCCTACAAGTGATTATTCCTAACTTGTTCCATTAAAAGAAGTGATGCAGATGTTGTTGGTACACTCACTGGAAAAAGAGCAGCTGCTCACTGCTGCTTCCATGTGCTTCTGACAGAACATGTGGGTGAGGTGGTGAGGCCTCGTTGGCAGATGTTTCAGATGACTTCACTATTCACAACTTCCAGTCCCCAAATGAATTCTGGAGCTCACCTCAGATGAGTTCTAGTTTTGAAAGAAGCTCCTGTAAAAATCTCTCGTGGCTGGCATCTGCTGTGCAGCCAGGCCAGTGGCAGTTCCCACCCCACCCAGCAGCAACTCTTTGTACAAACACCTTGGCAATATCCCCAGTGAGGCCCGGTTAGATAGTGATGAGTAACAGAACACACTTTGTTTTTAGGCTGCATATGCCTTTTAATGTTCCTCCCAAGCAGATAGAGATGAAGGCACTTGCACACAGCTCCCTGCATTGCAACTTGATCGGTGTTTTAGTGTTTGTGTCACTTTTACTGGAGGTGTCACCACTGAAGTACTGGGCCCTAGCAAGCACACCAATTAATGATGCATAGCTTTCTGGCTTGGCTGGGAAGAGATTTCACTGCTCCTGGCTCACTCCACTGACGTTTTAAGGCCAGCTGATAATAAGTAGAACATTGCCACCTTTTGGTCATAAAGGAAAGGCAGGGAGTTGAAGAAGCAGCATTATGCAAGTTGGGGATGCTGCAGCAGAACTACTTCATAGTACACTGATTTGTAATGGAGCCCCAGCCCAGCTCCGTGCAGGTTGTAGGCGTCGCTGGCTTTGATTGTGTGTGTTTCATACCGTGGTGATGTGTTTAGAGAGAATAGATTATGCTACACAGTAATGATGTTTTCCTGAGGACAGAATTACATATGCATTGTGAAGATAGTATGAAGGCTACCATGGTTACCATTGTGCACCCAGCAACTCGTGTTATACGGTGCCAATTAATCTGAGGTAATGCTTGAGAGGGAAGAACATTGAATAAGGAATGCTAATGTCTCAGCTGAAAGATGGAAATTAGATAGAAAAGCACAGCTTTTATTGGAGATTATATGTCAGGGTCAGCATTTAGAAATGAATCCACCTGTAGGACTAAAACCAACAGTTCTGTCCTACATAAAGAAAAAATAAAAATCTCTCTTTAGGCCTAATGGACACTCAGGACACATTGCTGCTTCATCAAGGACATCACCTGAATAGGAGATACTTATTTTCTCCACATTTTAACACCATATTTCTGCAGTTCAGACTGTGACTGAGGATTATTGCTGTGTCAGGAGGGGAGTGCAGTTTCACTGTGCAAGGTCTTCTACACCCTACAAGGGTTACAGTTGCTAGGGACACAACTTATGGCTCTGGCCAAATACTTCCAGCTGGTGGGGACTGAGCCTAGTGCAGCTGTGAGCTCTGCTAGAGCTAATCCAGCTCTAACTCTTCCCTGCTCCTCACAGCTGGTTTGCTCATGTTGCTGACATGGCTTTTTGGTCAACTTGTCCCATCAGTGGGAGGTGTGTGGCAGAATTAACATGCCAGCTGCACATAATGTGTGCTTATAATTCTTATATGTTCTTGTTTTACGTGTTCCTTTTGCATTGGAATAATAAATCATTCTAGTAGACCAAGAGAAGCCAGATTGCTCCTCAGTTCTGCATATAAAACACTCCTCTTGTAATTTCTAGGGAGGGTCAAGTCAAGATGTAATCTTTAGAAGAAATTCTGTTTCTTTTGACTCACCAGAAATATGACGAGGTGGATTTGAGTTAACATAGCTCACTTTACACTGACCCAGATGAGGGGTACCTTTGGATGAAGAGTGAGGTCCATTCTGCTGCCTGAGCAACACAACCTTCTATGGGGCTGGCAATTTTTAGTCAGAACAGCACAGTACCAGCTGGGAGGCTGTAACTTCAGCTTCCACAGCTGTTCCAGCAGTGAGTAACTGCCTAAGGCAGAAGCTTTGATGCTTAAGTGATGGAATGTTCATCTTAAGAACTAGAAATTAAGCTACTAAAATACAGAGGCATCTTTCCCAAGTGTTATTTGTTAACACAGTTCAGTGGCTTATGTGGCTTGTAACTATCAGTAAAAAACTGATTTGCTGTGTACAGTGAAGCACTTAAATGAAAGTAAAAGTGAAGCACTTTCAACAAAACTTGATAAAAGAAAATAGTGAGTTTCAGTAACTTTTCACTATTTATAGTCACTTGAAAAACTGATTCGACAACATTTTTAATACTCTAGCATTAAACATGACTGAAAATGTATGCAGTGTAACTGCAGGATTAATCACTGGACACCTTTTACTATATTATTTAATGAACATCTCTCTTGTGATGCTCTGGAATGTAATGTGGCCAGGACTAGCTGTCTGCTAGATGTAAATCAGAATTATTTTTTGCCTGCTTACTTCTTACTTTAGGAGAGCCTTGAGATTCATATACATCTTTCTAATCTTTCTAAAAATGTGGCTTAATCAATATTTTTGCTAAAGCTTTTAATCAGAAGTAATTGTTCACTCAAGGGGGTATAACAGATAAAAGTTGCAATGATTTATTATAAACATAATTAAGTTTATTAGAGAAATGGTTATATATATCAAGCACACTTTCTTGTTTACATCATGGTGGTTTGACCCTGGCTGGACACAAGGTGCCCACTGAGCCTCCCTGGCCCTCCCCCCTTCTCTTCTCAGCTGGATGGGAGGAAGAAAATAAGATGAAACTCATGGGTTAACACAAAGGCAGTTTAATGAAAAGTAAATCAAGGCCATGTGTGTGGAAGCAAAAGAAAACCAAGATTGATTCTCTGCTCCCCATCAGCAGGGACTGTCTGGCCCTGTCTGGGAAGCAGGGCTCCAGAGGCAGAGTGGTTGCTCTGGAGGACAAGGTGATGTTCCCCCCTCCCCTTCCTTCTCCCAGCTTGTGTTGCTCAGCTGCCATCACAGGGCATGGAATAGCCCCTGGTCAGTTTGGGTCAGCTGTCCTGCTTGTGTCCTCCCCCAGGGTCTTATCCATCCCACCCCACTGCAGGAGGAATGTTGTAAAAACACCCCTGGTGCTGAGTGAGCCCTGCCCAGCAGCAGCCACCCCATGGGGGTGGTACCAGCACCTTTCCAGCTCCCAGTGCAAGCACAACCCTGGGGAGGCTGCTGTGGGGAAAATTAACTCCAGCTCAGACCTCATGCATACAAAAAACTTTCTTGTAAGGTATTTTCAAAAGAAATTTCAATTTACTAGTCAAAAATCTTGGAAAAACCTGCTGGTTCAGATCTTACATATTAATCTTTGTGCTGAACAAAAAAAAAAGAGCTGCACAGATGTGTAACAAATATCAAGGGTATTTCTCCATATCTGTTAAAATAAGTTCACACTTAATCAAGTTCTTCATAAGACTGTTTCTACAACCTGTGTCAGTTGAATATGTATAAGTTTAGAAAGGAAATTTATATAATTATCTCATTATCTAATTTCAATAGTAAAATAATTGAATTGTCTAAATGCCTTAGTGGAAAACCAATTGTAACAGTAGATCTGTAATTGAGCAGAGAAATGGTAGCTTTTCATTCTGATGATACCTGCCTATTCTCTGAATTTTTTCCTTGGTGACACAGTTGCTTTCTATTAGTTTTTGTTCTATTGCTTCCAGTTAGTGATTTGGGGTTTTTTTTGAGGGGTGGAAGGGGAGGAATAACATAAACCCCCTCCCTGCAGGTTTCCCATTAGCTCCAGCAGCAGACACAGTTGACTTGCACAGAAAACACTGCACCTGACCAACTGACCAACTGAGGGCTCCACGTAGCCCAGTTGCCTTTGCCTGTAAGGCTGGAAATGGCAGGTGAGGTAGCAACAGATTTCAGCTATTGATCCATCAGGCAAGGGGCACGTTCCCCAGCATCTGTTTCTGTGCATGGATGGACACACAGATGGAGGAGTTCTGGTGACTGAACATTACTGAGGCTGTTCAGCAAGCTGGCACAGAGCTGTTTCTCTGCCAGGCAGCCTGCAGTAGAGCTGGAGGCCACTGCAACTGCAAACCCACACCTCAAAGGACAGAAGGTAAGAGGTGAATACAAGGGAAACCACATTAAGTAATATTAGTTTTAGAAGATTAACTTATAAATTAGAATCTTAAGTTAATTAGTTAGAGGAATTTTACACTTTAGGAAAAGGTACAACAGCAAATGGCTCTGTTTAGAATCCAAACAAAAGTCAGGCAATACTTTTTGCAATTTATGTTACAAACAGAAATCATTAACATGAGACCAAAAAAACACAAGTAGTGTTCCTGACAGTGGCTGTTGCAGGGTAGTGTCTGCTAAATTATATTCAAATTAATGACATTTGGAATTACCTGTTGAGTAAGACACTGAATGACCCTTTTGCAGAAGGGTATCCATGGTGTATCTTATCCCTCCCACCCTTCTGCATCACCCATTTCTAAATTCCCTGATTTCTGGCAGCTTCTGTACTTAAGCTGTATAATTTAGCACGGTAAAGAGCTGAGACTGGCAAGCAGTGTGCAACTGATAACATCTCCAGCAATTTCTTTTATGTTTTGGGGTGATTGTAAGCACAGAATAAAAGTGATTATTTCAGCATAGGTAGCAATAGTCCCAAAAGTTGGGTTTAATTGTAGATCTTGCCAACAGTCATTAGGAAGAGGCTGGTACTCTGTACTGGTCACCCTCTGCTGAGGATGGAGGGAGCCAAGAGCTACCCTCACTACCCTTACAAAAGCTTCCCATTAATCTCTTTGGTGGCACATAGTGTGGCTCTGGAAAAGCAGCTGGATTTGTGTGTCACCTGCAAGCTCTCTTTGCTGTTGAGTTTTATTTATCCATCCTCCATGGGTGGTGAAGTTTGTTGTCATGTTTGGCTGTTAAAACTTTCCACAAGGTCTTCTCAGTCCATTTGGAGGAACTTTAAGGTTATGCTGTCCTTAAGGCAGCAGTAGCAAGACTCTCCTATTTCCACTGAAGTGTATGTAATGTAGAGGAAGGGATGAGAGTGTTGCCAGTGAACTAAATTCTTCAGTGTGGAAGAAGAAGAGAGTCCCAGTGAGCAGACTTTTGCTCATTTACTCCCTGCAGAGAAATGACATTTGTTCTCTACAGCATTTTCTCTTGAGAGGACCAGTTATTGGCTTATGTCACAAGCAGTGTACCATTCCTCTGTGATATATTCCTTAAGGCACACATGGATCACTTTCAATACTCAGTGATCCAAATTCAGCCCTTATTGATTGGATGAATGTGCTGTGGCTGTTGAGAACAGAAATTGTTCTTGTGTATGTGTTAAAGTTCAGCTGGTTTTCTTCTGATGCAGTGCTGCTAGGTGTTCCTTCCACTCTGGCTGGTGTATCTGTGTGTGGATGTATCCACAGATGTGTGCTCATATCAGAAAAAGGCTTTACTGGCTTTGTACTATTCATTGTCTGCATTTAATTTTACCCAGCCCCTGCAATGATGCAGACTTGTAGATGTAGTCTAGACCATCAGAACATCCAAAGTGCTGCTGCTTCCTTCACCACTGCAGCTGGTTTGAGGGCAAGCAGCAGACAATATGTATATAAAGAATAGCAAACCTTGCTAATCTCTTTGCTGCTCTGAGGATGATGAAAGCAACCAAAATCAAGGTATGTTGATGGGGAAAAAGAAGTTCCAATGAGGAAGTGCTATCAAATTTGATGGAAAGCATATCCCAGCATACCTTGTATCTCTCTGATTGGAGCTCATTGGTGACATTTTTTCTCCTAGAATGAACCATATTCTCTCTTCTATGTAAAATCTTCATATTTCTGCTCCGTTTTGCTTGTTGAAGGAGCCTTTGCTGAGATGAGCTGTGTAAGAATACAGTAAAATAATGACATGCTGTGGTACCTGTTGGGGTGAGCAAGCCTCATTAACTTGGCTTGGGGTGTGCAGCTGCGTGTCAAGAACACACAGGTTGGGATACAGTCAGCTGGAACTCAGCTCTGCCTGGAACTAGCATTTTCATTATTCAGGTGCTTTGGTATTGCAGTGCACTTTTGCCAAGATTGAGCACAAGGGGGGGAAACAAATTTCAGACTTGGAAAGCAATCTGAAAGAATGGGGAGACAGCCCCTGTGTGAACCTGCTCCAGCCTGGGCTCAGGGCGTTTCTAGCTTTCCTAGTTAAATATATTAAGCCAACTGTTCTGGTGCTTTACACAGTACATTAAACAACTTAATCATACTGTCCTCTCTTGCATTAATAAATTTAGCATTTGTATTCCTGAAGCAGCTGTTTTCTTCTTTTGCTCTATTTTAGTTCTTCTTCAGAATACAAATTCCATCTCATTTCCATTTTTCCCAGACCTAACACTTTAAAAGTTTTCTTTTCCTGTTTGTCTTTTTAACCCTCTAGACCAAAAATCGACTGCTTCGAGGACCACTCTTTTATTTTTCCAATAAACAGTCCCTTTGTTGTTAAATATTCCCCAGTAGTCTTTCTTGAACATCCTTCTGTTAGAAGGGTGTTCTGGGACAATGTGGAGACAGAAGAGCTTGTTTCTCTTCTTGAATGATGCTCAATTGATTGCTTTCATGCAGTACTAATTGCCATGTTTTCACAGGTACATGCTCATTCTGTATGCACCTCATCAAAGAGTAAGAGAGACTAGAGATGGAACTTCTAAGATGGAAATTAATAATCTACACTTTGTCCTTTGGAAAAGCTCAGATCCAAAATATGAATCTGGCAGTTGAAACTTTTGGCCACAGCTGCAGATCCTGATCCATCCCACCCATAACTGCAGCACTGCCTGCTGTACAGTGAGGGCTGCTTCTCTTGACAGTCTGAAAAGATTGTGTAGAAGAGCTAAGCTTAAATCAGAATTTTCCTAAGTCAATATATTGTGTATCCCTGCTGAAGAGATGATTCCACCACGTGTTACCATATACCAAGATGATTATTAGTTTTATTATTAGTCTCTCAGTGTGGCAAGAGGCTAGCATGGGATGAAGCTGGGGCACCTTGTAAGAGGTCAGAGATTCATTTGCAGTGCTCATTTGCTCTGACCCATGACAGAAGTAGATGCTGACCAGAGCTAAGATTGTGCAGCTCTTATGTGCACACACAGTGAATGCTCTGGGGCACTGTGTAAAGCACAGTGTATCTCAAACAGGAGGGAGCAGTTCAGAAAGAATTGCTTGTAGCTTTTTATGTTTTAACCACAGCCTTCCTGGGATTTTTGCATACCATCATCAGGCCAAACCATCATTTGAACACTGTAGGAATTAACAAAACACATTCCACAAAGACTGGAGGAAGCTGTCTGAAGTTCTGACATTAGTAATGCTTGAGGAAAAACTTCTGCAAACACTGCAGGATACTGCAAATTGCAGCACTGGAATCTATTTTATTTTAGCTGACTACCATCTAGTGCTCTACTGTTATTTTTCCTTAGATCCTGTTTTTGTGTGCTACACAAAGGAAAGCATATGTTTTATTGCCTTTACTGTGCCAGCAAACATGCAGAATAAGAATGACTGATGTTCTGTGAGATTTCTTATCTTTCATGATATGATTTCTTTAACAGCCATTCTTACTCTTCTCCCTACATATTTTTGATGCTGAATGCAATTCATCATTGCACATCTTTTTTTTTTACTGCCATTCTCTGTGTTTTGTACATTCCCCTGCTTGGAGAGTTGTTCTAAGGATTGTAAAGGAAAAGGGGAGGCAAATGAGAGCTTTCATTGTTGCTAATACAGAGCTATTTCATCACAGTAGATATTGACAAACCCTTAATAGAAACCTACATTTTCTTTTATCAGCCATTCTTAAGGCAAGCCTTGGCTCTCAGGGTTTTTCTCCCCTTATCTCCCCACACCCCAAAAAAAGAAAAAAAAGAAAAGAGGGGGGCACAACCCCTAGTGAGGCACAGGGAAGGTTGCAGACTTGTCCAAGAAGTACTTGGAAAGGAGGAACTGGGTTGTTATTCCATTCTGCTCGTTAATTCCTTGTTTCCTGTGCTGAGAATTCCCATAAGGATGCCAGTTAGTGGTAAGATTTCAGTGCTGGCTGTTGGCTGGACAGCTGGAAGCTCCATCAAAGCTGCTTTACAGTGGGGCTCCCTCACAGCCCTAATTTCATAGCACGTGTCAGTTGGTTGCACTGAATTTTGCCATTGATAGAAAAGGTGAAGGCATTTTAATGATATTATGCTACTTACAGATCATACTTTTAAGAGGCCTGAACTGATGTAGAGGTTGTTACAGAGGGAGAGTGACAGTGTTTACAGTGAAGAGGTTAAAAAGCCCAACTTCCAATTATAAAAGTCGCTTTTCTGCCTTAGGAGGTCACTACCTATATAAAGAAGTTACAGCAAAGGGTGGCAATGAAAAGGAATGAGTAGAAGTGATTTTTATAGAAGTCACACAGCAGGTCAGCAGTAGAGTGAGAAATAAATTTCAAGTCTTGTGAGTCCCAACCCAATGTCTTTGCAGCGAATTCTGCTGTTCTAGAAATCTCATTACTTACTGAACAGACCAGAAAAAATAGGGAAGCTGGGTCTGCACACTGTGCCTGTTGGCAATCACTCTGCTCCCCTGAAAAAAATAACACTGCATTAAATCTAATTAACCTTCACCTATCTCTGATTACGAGACAAAGAAGAAATCCAGGGAAGCTGAAATGCCATCTGTACCAGTATTTTATGATCTCTCCTGAAATAAATACAACTGGAATGTAGTCATGGGAGAGCAGTAGGCAGTGGCTGGCAGAGACAGCAGCACAACTGTGTCACACATGCTGCAGGCTGGGGCTGGGAGTTTTTCTGGGGTTTCCTAGGTATCAAGATTTGGGGAATGTGATTTTTTAATTGGGGAATAGTGACTGTTATGACTTTTTTTTTGTGTTCTATTCTTTGTTTCAAAACCACCCCATTATCTTTTCAAACAATTGTTTTTTCCCCTTTTTTTCCCCCCCTTCATTGCTTGTCAATCCCAAGGAGTGTGCTGGTTTGGTTTTTTAACCAATACTCAGAAACTGAAAAAGTAATTGTATTACTCCAACAATTCCACAAAAGGCCTTTTAAAGTTATTTAAAGAGTTTCAAACGAGTCACTCTATTTTACAGAAATGCCACACAAGCTTACTAAAATAACTTTAAAAATCAGCTGAAGTTACAGGTCTTTTTCACAGATTTACAGCACCTCATGTAAAGCACAGTGGATAGAAAAGCTTTCATCATGAGCACTAACTTGAGGAGAAGTCCTGCAGAGGCTGGGTAGATTAGGAGTCTAATAGAAAATGTAGAAAATCCTGCCTGGCTTTCATTAATGCCATCCTCTCACTCCCTCTTGATTCCCTCCCTGAAGGCCAAGCTGAAGTGCAGACAGACAACTGCAGAGTAATTTGCAGCTGGCTGACAGTCTGTGGGAAAACAGCCTGAATATCTAAAGTTTACATGGAAAAAAATAATTTAAAAATCACTTTACTTCAGCACTGAGATCATAGGGCACAACTCACAAACAGACCTGGCCAAAAACAGTCAGATCTTAGACCACTGCAGAAAGTTGAGTTTCTGAATGAGAATGGAGACACAGCTTTGTGTAGAGTGTGACCCATGCAAGGCTCCTTTGCTAAGGAAGAGCTTTCCTGTGCACTAGTGCATCTGAAGATCATTTTGGCACTTTGGTGGACACATCAAACAGCTGGGATAGAAGAATATCGAGAATATTCATTCTACAGTTGGACGTGGCCCCAATCACCCACAAATAATGAATGAAAGAAACAGTTTTAATAGACAGAGGTCTCCAACATCTCCTCTGTGCAAGTATCATCATAAACTATGTTGACAGGTAGAGAAGAAAACTGGGTTTTTGTTTTGATAACTCTAATTACTGGTGGTAATAGACATGACCAGTGTATCAGTGCCTCATTTCTTGCTTTGTAAAGCAGTCACGTAGCAAGAGCACAGCAACATTAAAAAGTTTCAAGAGAAAGATGGCCCACATAGATTTGAGATGTTAGTTTAAATTCAGATAGTTCCTACATAATGAAACTACACACAGATGTATGGACATGAAAACTGTTAAAATTTATCACCAGTAATACTATAGATTATTATATTTGGCACCCAGTGCAGAACATACCTGTGAAACAGGAATTAGCATCTAAATGACTAAAACTCCCACCGAGATGATGGAATGTATTTATCAAGTAACTGACAAGCTGATAACAAAGACTGATACAAGTGTAACCCCAGCTTTGTCAATTTAAAATAACAATAGCAAGTAAAGAGCATCCATGAACATGAGCCTCAGCTCTTGCCCCGGCTGGCAGCAGCAAGGCTTTGGGAGCTGGGGCAGTGGTGCTGCAGGAGGGTCTCTGGGAGGAGCTCAGGGTGCCCCATGCCAGGCACAATTGGCTCTTCAATGGACCCACCACAGGACAGGGCTGAGCCCAGCAGCAGATGTGGTGCTGCTCTGTGAAGTGCATTGCCAGCAGGGCAGGCATGCTGGAGAGCAAGGGAGGAGGGAACTGTGAGGGCAGAGAAGGCAGGAGGGAGTTTCTTATGGTGCTGAAGCAGAAACTCCTGCTGCAGCCTGAGTTGGGTGTGAAGGTGTGAAGCCTGAGGAAGAGGCAGGTTGAGGGAGAGGAAAGAGGAAAAGCCTTTTACGGTTTGTGTTTCTCATTACTTGGAATAAGTAAATTCTTATTATCTTCTTCTGGCCCAGGCTGCCCAGGGAGGTGGTTGTGTCACCATCCCTGGAGGGGTTTAAAAAATGAGTAGAGGTAGCACTTGAGGCTGTGGTCTAATGGTTACAGAGGCGTCAGGGTGAAGGTTGAACCTGAAGAACCTAGAGGTCCTTTCCAACCATAATGATTCCATGATTCTACCTGAATGTATTTTCATTTGCAATAGTTCATTTTTCCCAGTCAAGACTTTTTCCTGCACCAGTAACTGGTAAGCCAGCTCCTCAGCTTTAGCTGGACTCGGGGGCTTTCTTGTCCCTGTTCCCCATATTTCCCCCTGCTGAGGGGGTCGTTCCAAAGAGATGGTGCAGGGACAGACACCTGATCAGGATCGTGTCCACCTGCTGGTGCTCACATTTCCCAGTCTGGCACATTTCCCTCTGTGCACACTGTAGTTCTGATTTCACTCCCTTTTGGTCATGCATAAATAGCACTACAAAATAGAATAAACAATGTCATTTTAAGTTTCAAACCTCCCCATTTGTTTAACTCCTTGCAGTCATAAATTGCTCCTCTTGAGGAATTCTGAGGTGCCTAACTCTGCACTTTTGAAAAGAAAATGAATTAATAAAATATTCAATGCTTTTTCCTGTCTAATCCCAGTGCAGTGAAGCACAGTGACTCTGTGGTGTGACACAGTTGCATACTTTTCGCTGTGACAATGGTGAATGCAAAAGGTGATGTTGACTAACTCGCCTGAAGTATTTTCTGAATCACTTAAAACCACCTTGGTAGTAGAAGTAGTAGACTGAAGAAAGAGTTACAAATTAAAACAGCATATGTTGGATTTTTTTTGCAAGGGAGTGTAGAGCAAGATGTGTTTATTTAAGTTAAAATTAAGCACCTAGATGCTGCCAGTGTTAGTAGTAGCTTCTGACTGAAGAATAATGTGCTATTCTGAATGAAGGAAATTAATGTTGTTATGAAGTCATCTTGACTTGTGTTGCATTCAGCAGATTCAAGATCCAGAAAAATAATGAAGTTATTCTAAAATTATTTCTGAATTATTAATTATATGGAGAGTTTGAGTCTGTAAATTGTTCAGTGGTCCAGGAACAGCCAACTCAGCCTTACAATAACCAAAATTATAAACCCTTGAACTAATTATCTCATTCTCTTTTAGTATCTTTAGGTGTCCACAGTTATTTATGTCTTACTGTAAAGCCATTCAGAAAGTAATTTAAGGAATATTAACGAATGAACATATTTAGTAAAGTAGAATTCATATCCAGGCCTACTATGTCCAGGAGGAGAGGTCATTATGTTCAGTTTTCTGTCTAGAAAAATTAGATCAGACTGGAATGAAATGACATTGGAACTGAAAGCTCACAATAAATCCTCACAAAACATGGCAGCTGGTGAGCCACACATCCCTTTCAGAGCCTGGTTGTGAGGATTATGCAGAGACTCCTCAGCTGAGTTCAGTCAGATGTACAGCCAGGCTCCTGAGCAGAGGATTTTAGTGATGCTCACAGGTTTGTGTGCAATGCCATCTAACCTGACATGATACCTGCACAAATGTTAAATCTTTCAGGCATTTGTACATATTTTCTTGTTACAATTCACTTTCTTATGGTGCACAGTTTGAGCTGCATAACGTGGGGCTTCAAAGCAAGTGGAGGTGACTGCAATGAGCTAGTGGCACAGATTCCACTTTCCCCTGCTGCCAAGGAAATGAGAGCAGTAGCTGAGGCTGAACCCTGGCAGGTCCCTTCTGTCACTCAGAGATCTGGATGGCAGGTTACAGTGGAAAAAGGTGGTGTTCAGAGATGGGGAAAATGGCTGCAGCATGTTCTTTTATTTTCTCATTTGGGAAGAAACTCCTGAACTTCACAGAAATGGGAAATGAAAAAGAGCTTCTTTGTCCCAGATTTTATAGACAGGGCTTCAACCACACAGGGCTTGGGAATATCAATAGATCTGGACTACAGCTGCTGTTTTCTTTTCCACTGTTGTGTCCCAACTGGTAGAGAAGGAGTCCACATATAATTGATTCTTTTCCTCTTTCTGTTGTGGTGGGAGCTGCTGAACCAAACACCACATGTACACATCCACCTGGCACATGAAAGACAACCTGTTTCTGACACAGGACACGAAGGAAGCCTTTTGTCACAACTTCTGGAACAAATCAGAAGGAAACATTTATTAAAATCCCTGATCTGACTATTTTGTTGAAGTAAAAGAAGAAAAGGCAATTCTTCTAACGCTGTGCAGGAGCTACAGTGTTACTCAGTGTTTTCCTTAGGTCTCAAACCAGATTGACAAAATATGTGTGACTAGTGGAAGTACAGAGCAGAGCTTTCTGTGCCTTCAGCCTCTCTGTATAACCCTCAGGATGCTTTACAGGCAGTCCTGAGCCAGCAGGCTGAGGAAGATAATTTCAGGATGTATTCAGTATGATCTTGAGGAAGGGATGGTATATCAGATGCACTTAAGGGACCATATTAGACATTACTAGATGTATTCTCTTCTGTTTCCTCCTGTCTCTTCTCATGGGAAGTAATCACTGCTCAGTTCTCTTTCCTGCCCTGTGAAAAAAACACAAACCAGACCACAGGTCTGGCAAGCAACTGTTGAAGTAACTGTAAATCAGGAAAGGCTAGGTGCAGGTGTTGTGAACAGAAGGTGAAAGGAGCAACAAAGCCATGAAACCTCTGCTTTGTTATTAGAACAGCTTGAGAAGAGGTGGAGATTTTTGCACATTTGCTCCTAAAATTTATGTGGCCCACTGAGAAGTTTAAAATATTAATATAAATGCACTGGGTCTTAATTATTCCTGTGCCTATAGCTCCCAAGGCTTTTCAGTTAAACAAAAAGATCTGAAAAAAAAAAAGGAGCCAATTGCTGAAAATAAAAATTATATTCCAGAAAAATAATAGTTGATCAGTAGTGCTGTAAGGGTCGTGAGTTTGTGGATGTGTAATCATACCTGCACAAATGCAATCACACCCTTGTGTCTGAAAGTGAAAGGCAAACCCTTGCTATTGTAGTTGGCCAGGTTTTTTTCCAAGATTAGTTTCATCAAAAAGTTACATTTTAATAAAAGTTTTTAAGAAAAAGGTCAGTTTCTAATAAAGAAAAGGAAAGTTATTTCAGGTTTGTCATGAATACCTGATAATGAGAGACCTAGCAGGCTGGCTCTTAACAGCATTCATTACGGGGTGAGAGAAGGAAGAAGATCTTGTGTGTGATTTAGTGGCTATTCCTGTCTTCTCCCTCAGAAAACTTCAGCTTAGCAGAAATAGAAGAAAAAGAAAAGAAAAAAAATGAAATTTTACATAGATGTCTCTGAGCAATTTCCTTCAGCTCCAGTCACCACCTACACCAAGAGTAACCCCTCCCTGCAGGATCTCCCTCGCTTTTCTCACTACCCCAGTTAATTAATTTACAGCAGTTTTATTTTCAATATTGCCTCTTTACTTTTGCCACTTATTGCCACTTCCACTCGCAGTGAATGGATAGGGAGGTGGCTGGTGCTCACTGAGCCCTGAAATAGCCATGCACGGGGGGCTGTATTTACATTAAACTGTGAAATGTCTTCCCCTTCCCTTCCTCGGCTGACTGTCCAGGCAGATTTGCTTTGTCCATGCTGAAGTTTCGAGCTCTGAGTGCTCTTTCTTGCAGAATCAAAAATAAAATCCATTGTTGTTAGGTCTTCCTGTAAAAATCCTCTTTGTGACTGGAGAGAGAGCAACTATTTTGCTAAGATTGCAGTTGAAGTCGAGTCCCAACAGAGTGGCTCGTTAGACCACTGCAGCCAAGAACTATTCTCTAAGAGAAGAGGCAAATAATAGATTCAGCTATAGATTTTTCTCTTATTTCATCTTTGTTAGATATCTTTATTTTCAGAGGGAATCATGTAATGCCCCTGACTTTTATCAGTCTAAAGCTAAAATACTGGTAAAAGAACTCTGATGTTAGGCACCTACTCCAGTTTGCCAGCATCTGTTTTTTTGGCAGGTTTGATTTCTGCCTTTAGTGGCTGTTTCAAGTCACAAAGACAGGCCTTGACTCGTAGCAATTAGCACTGTGCTGTAATCAGGAGCTGGGATAATACGTGTTGAAATAAACTTAACACTTTGTTCACATGTCACCACTGCACTGTGCTCAGCTCTCCAATTGCAGAGCTGCAGCTCCTCCCCAGGCAGCACAGCTCACACTGCTCCATCTCTGCTGCACACAAGGAAAGGAGCTTCTTGCAGTAAAAAAAGTTCTCTTGCTGGAGAAGCAACAAATGAAAGCAGCTTTGCAGTTTAAATGCCATACAGTGCTTGCATCAGGACAAAGTGTTGATAGGGAATAATGTGGGAGCTGTCTTAGGGTATTACTAGTTTCACAAGAACAGAGTCCACGTTTTTGCTATTTCCATACTTATTTAGTAGAAAAAGCAAGACAAATAACTAAAAGCTGTGCTGACAGGGCTAGAGAAGTCAGTGAAAATGTCAGTATTAAAACTCCTGCAGGTCTCCAGCCAGGGCGTGAGCAAATAGGAATTTATACCATTCTGTACCAGTGCAAAAACTTAAGTAACGAATGGCAATGCACAGGTGTAGGCAAATAGATCACAGAGGTGCTGGGTACCTGCTTTCAGGATTTTATAATGCCCATAGGCAATGTAACTGATGGATGAGAGCAATCATTTCCTTTTAGGATGAGCTTAGAAGCTTTTTAATCCTTTACTGCTACTGCTTCTTCTTTCTCCCCACCTCTTGTATGTCAAACATACAAATAAGACAAACTCAAATGTGACAAGAAAGAAATGGAAGTATGGACTTGGTATCTGTGTAGCTGAGTAGCTGTCATTTATTTTAAGGGCTTCAACTCCTGTCTTTGGAATACCCAGGTGATGGAGACGTGCACTAAATCAAGTCAGGCTTTCTAACCTTTGTCCCTCTCCCCAAAGCAGGAGAGGCTTTGAGAACAGAGTGGTCCTTGGCCACAGGGAGCTTTGCCTCCCGACTGCCGCAGCACATTTGTAGCCAACCTGACAGTGCAGATTCTCTACAAGCACAGCCAGGTTTATCACACCCTGGTTCTTGATGTTGGTAAATTAGTCTTTTTCCTCTCTCATAAAAATCCTTGCAGCAGAACAGAGTATTCAGCAATTCTGTGACAGGAGACACTATTATTTTGGAAGCACAACTATTTTTCTTCAAATTATCTTGTTGACAAGAGGAAAACCTTGCTGGAGTCACTCACAATGTTTCCTGCTACATTACCAAAAAATCTACTTTCACTTGCAATTTGAAGATGCTGTGCTTTGGCAGAGGAACGAAGATTATAAACTGACATCTCTATGCCACCTCATCTCTTTGTATCTCAAAAATACTAAACTTCAGGTCAGTTCTTGAAAGCAATTCCAAACCTACTGAAAGGCTCAAAAAATTGATTTTGTCCCAATTTTGACCCATCTTCAGATTGACACCTTTCTCAGTTTAAAGGTTTAAAATGCCTTTAAGTGTTGGTATAAGTTTTCCATTACAAGGGAAGATAAAAATAAATATCACTATGTGCTCTATGAGATTTAAGCTCTATCTCTCTGAATTAGAATAAGCTAAAATCAAATTGACATTGATGCTTTAGTTTTAGTGCTCAGCAAGTGGATTCGTGTTATGAAGCATTACAATTTATGACCAGAAAACAGTATTCAATCAGTTTCTCTGCTTCCACAAAAAGAAACAGATAGAAACCAGCAGAGTTGTTATCCTTTAATTTAAAAACTCCAAACTGGTTTAAAGTGTGTTGAAGCTTTATCCAAGTTTATGTCCTGCAAGGGTGACTAAGAAAGAACTGAAATGCAGGGGGTGGTCTGGTCCTCTCCCTGCCAGCAACATTCCCAAACCTACACTCCTTCCCCAGATGTATAGTTTGCAGCAAAACTAAATGCCTAGGATTCCATAAATAGCAAAAAGAACCCCAAACAAGTCCCTAACACCCCCTCCCCCTCACACCAAGTCCCCCACGGTTCTGCAGTGCAGCCAGAAACCCACGGCCCAGCTGCAGCAGATGGAATTCATACCAAGCTGTGTGGAGAGAAGATGAGGATAAAGTGGTATTTTTTTTACTCTGAAGCACAGGACTTCAAGTAAAAAGTTAGCTCTTCTACAGTTTTTGTCCCTTTTACGTTATTTTAAGTGCAGTTGGTTGTTTTTTTTGCAATTTTCAGAAGCTATTCTAAGCAATCCCCTTTCCATGGAGTGCTGCAGTAATGCTCCTGGGTATGGATCCTGATTAAACACTGGTGAGCCTTGCTGTCAGGAGCCTATTTGCTCTCCTCTCTGCAGAGACAAACAGGGGGTTTTACATCTGTGCTTTGCTCTAAAAGCAGTTAGTGACATATGAAAAGATTTGATTTGTAAACGTCTAAGGCAATAGACTTCATCTTTATAGCACGCAGAGAAAGGAAGCATGAAGCAGTGAATTGCACAGCTGCCTGCAGAAGAACCATATTCTCCTCCAAGATCACCATTTATCAGACAGATGAAACAGGAATATTTCTGTGAGAATTGTCTCAATAGCAGTCCAGAATAGATATATACACACTACCTCTTCAAGCATGTGTAGTTTTAATGAGTTTCCACCTGCCAGCATCTCAAGTTCTGCAGACTCACTTGCCCCTGCTACACCATTTATTTCCACTTGTTAACAACTTGCCATTCAAGCAGCACACTCTTAATTCATAGAGAGGGTTCCATTCCCTACAGATCAATCATATTTTTTTTTGTTAGTAAGAATCAATAATCACCCTTTGCTCTTAGTAAGAATCAGCAATCATCAGTGATCATCCTTTGGTTTTAGGTCCTGGATGTCTACAAATGTGTGTGTGTAAAGCTTTCAGTGTCAGCTCTGTGTGAAGTATGAGCTAAAGGACAACTACAGCCATGCTGTGCACAAACCCTGACTTTCTGCAGATACAAACAACACAACCTGGGACAAAGAATCACTGGAAAATTATCTATACTTAATGAACTTGCATGTTCGGACAGTGGTGGCAAGTTCTTGGTAGCACACATCTATTTTCAGCTGTGAAGTCTTAGAGGGAAGATAATGTGAGGCATGAAGAAGTTCTTTTTTAGCTCTGCAGATGTGCCCAGTGTGCAGCAATAGCAGCGTGGGCATCTCTCTTACACTTCTGAGCAGTTCAGGCTTTGGGGTAGGTGGGGACTCTTATTTTTAGAAATGGAAAATGATTTCAATCTCAAATTCAGTCACTCGCTTGCTTTAGCCCATACTGAAGTTATAGAAAACACAAAAAAAGGAAATAAAATTATAGGCAGAGCAGTGTTAATAATAAAAAAAATACTTCAGTGACTAATATTGAAAAATGTATAAAACTTGAGCCTGAGCTAGACAAAAAAGCTAACATTTTCCTTTAATAAGCCCCTCTCAGATATTGATTGCTACTTCTCTTAGAAGAGTTTTGCTAGCTATCTGAAACTGTCCTTTGAGCATAAAACCAGTAGAGACCAATTAAAACACAGAACATTCTCCAGTTACTTCCATTGGAGAGCCAGAACCAAAATATTTTTAGTGCAGCTTAGGAAGTCAGAGCATTCTGGAAATTGCATACTCTGTTTGATCTTTTTACAGAGAAATGGGCAGAAGACTCAGAAGAACTAGCATTTATATGAAAAATTGCTTTTTATATCCAGTAATAAAATATGCAAATATAGAAGAATCTTTCCCTATCCCATGTTTAAGTTATCTGAAACTACTCTCCGTGTATTCTTCAGATTTTAAGTACATTTAATTATATATTTTCCTTCTCATGAAATCAAGAGAGACCTCTCAAGACTTCAATCAAATATTTGAAGATAAATTTCACAGAAATACAAAAATTAAACTTGGCTCTTTAAGTTACAGTTCCTTTCAAAGAAACTTTAAGCACCTAAGTTACTTAGAGTCTTTAAAATATTAATCTTAGATCATGATATTGCACACAATCCAAATTCTTTGGCATGGAATCACCTGACAAGGTGGTGAGATTCACAAGTTTTTTTGTTTAAAGCACCCTTTGTCATATATTTGGACAAAAATGGAAAAGTTGGGGGTTTTCAGTATATTATAAGGGTTTCAATGAAGTATTTAGGTCTGCAGCTGTTCATCCACTTCTGTGCTTGGGGAGTTCAGTCCAAGCACGGGGCAGCGAGACCCGTCTGTGCTCTATTGCACACTATTGCACACTATTGCACACTATTGCACATTCACCCATCTCTGCTTACTTGAGAATGGGAACAGCTTTAAGGAATTTATAGCTTGACTCTCACTGAAGAAACACAAGTGGACATTGGATGGTAATAATCCATCTGGTGTGCAGCAGCAGCAGCAGCCAGCCAGTGGTCCAGGTCAGCAGCTCTCTGGCCCTGGCCAGGCTGCCAGCCTGACTCCTTTAGCAGCTAATTTGTCCAGCATTGTTCAGCTCCCAATCCAAACTGCTGAAGATAATGTGAATAAATTCTCCCTATTTCCAAAACCTGATTCTTTCTACTGTGTTCTTTTCTGATCTTTATTCTGCCCTTCCTAATCTTTATTCTGTCAACTGCAGTCTGAAAGTCTCCTGGGTCCCCCACTACCCCCTCCTGAAACTTCAGACTCCTCTCAGCCCTTTTTACTCACCTTCATATCTGCAGTCCTCTTGAATTCTCAACCTTTAACTTCCACTTCTGAAATTTCTGCAGTTACTTTCCTCCATTCCACCCCATTTCTCAAGAGCCCAGTCACCTGCCAGTGCAAAAAAAAAGTGTTATTTTTTTTCCTACAGTGCTGGAAAGTCTCGAGCTGTGTCTACATATCACAAAAGTTCCTCTTATCTCACCACTTCTGTTGTGTCAGCAAATGCTGTGAAATCTAAGCAATCTAAGCAAGCTTTATATCTCCATCAGGTACTGCTTCATGTCCTTTTCTGCTGTTCAGCTCTAAAACTAATATTCCCAGACCAAGGTCACAGTAGCTGTTGCTTTTTTAGGCTCATGTCCCTTACACACAGACCCAGCCCTATTACCACCTTCACTTCAATCCATTATTTTTTCCACCACATCAGCAGGGCATTCCCAAGAACACAACCTCCCAGTTCTAAGCAAGAGCCCTTTTTCTGCTCTCCTCCTTCCAGCTCGAGGCATCCTGAAGCAGCTGTTGCACTCCAGGATGGCATATTTCCAGTCCTTCCCCTTCTCAAAGCTCTGGCAGTCCCTCCATGCTCAGTTAGTTCATTAAGAGTCTGGACGTGTAGATGCTGGGTGAGAACAGACAATATCCAGTCTGCTCAGGAAAAATAAGTTGTGAAGGGCTCACTTACAAGAACAATGTTCCTTTCCAAGAATTAACCAACATTCTTAAGTCTTCTCATTTAGAAAATGTGGATAGGTTTTCATCGGGTCAGCAGAGGGATAGTAGTGCTAAAAGCCATCAAATTAAGTTTCCACACCAAAGTATAAATTTTCAAAAAGCAAAGGCTCAAGAGAACGAAGGGAAAACAAAATCCAAACTAAAGAAACCAAACCAACAAACCAGCGCTATGCTGCTTCCTCAGGTTAACTCACAGGGACATCTGCAACTGCTTTGACTGAAAAAGTAAAATAAAACAAAACATTAAAGGGAATAGATGTCTCTCTGTGTGTATAAAAATCTAGAAATGCCACTCGGAATGGAGAAATTCACGAAGCTGCTCAGCAAACTTATGAGATATTGAGAACTACTTGTTACTAAAAAAAGCATCAGAAAACCTTAATGATAGCCATGCTGACAGCCCCACCAGAATGGGCACACCAGCAAGACAGCCAGCAAATATCTCTTCCTAATGGGGCTGTATAAATAGTCTAGCTCTTCAGCTTTTGTAAAATGGAAGCCTATTCTCATTCCCAAATGAGGTTTTCGGGGGAAAAAAAAACCCCAACCAACAAACCCCTCCACAATGTCTCGTGCGTTTCCATGACAAGCAGCCTTTCTTTGCATTTTCTTTTCCCAGGAAGCTTTCTGCAGCAGAATCATAACGACCCCCAGGGAAATGCATCATTTATTCTGTCCTTAGAGAGTACATTTCTGCCACATCATTGCTACCTTAAAAGAGGATTCTTATTGTCCTCAGGAGGACATTTGGGTTGCATTACCCTGGCGGCGGCGGCTCCAAATGTATTTTCATCCTGGGGAAGAGCTGATGAAGATGCTTTGTGGGGGAGCAAATCCAAAGAGTTTTCACAACCATCTAAATTCAGCCATACTAGAAATGACTTGTCAGCCTAGGAAAGCATCTTTCAGAAGCAAAGCATCGTAGGTTTTTTTTCTGAGTTCACAGAAGTTTCTGTTGGTGGAAGGAGAAGAAACTGGGAGTTTCTCATGAAAGTAGAAAAACCCAGCAACCTAGTGGGGAAAATGGGACACCCTGCAGCATTACTTATCTGTTCCACATGCACTTAACTAATCTTAATATCTTGTGCTTTAATTTTATTTTATTTTTTAATATTGGTGCCAGTCACTCCCGAGTCTAAGGCAACTCAATAAACTAAGGTAACTCAGAGCAACCTGAGTATTTGATACCTGAGGGGTATTGGACTGAGGAAGGATGGCAATTGAATTTATCCTCCATCTGAGTTGAATTGTGAGTGAAACTACAGGTTTTTATGATTCATTTATCTTTAATCAGCTTTATTAAGAAAGCAGGGGTAAACAACTTCAGAAAAGTCAACCCCCCAAATATTCCAGTTGAAAAAGCTGTTTGAGAAATATTTAGGGTAAGATGAATTTCCTTTGCAAAGCATCATACAAATCATTGGAATAAAAATCCCTCTTTCCACTTTCATTACTAAGGCAGCAAAGCAAAGCAAATGGGAATGGATCTGTAACCATAGCAACATTTGCCTTTTTTTTTTTAAGAATTTCTGAGGCACTACAATTTGGATTCTGCATTCTGAGGATAAAGTTTGCATCAAGGAAAAGAATAGAATAACTTTATTTTGTGGCAGGTTCTTATGACTACTTTTAATTTTTTTTTTTCTTTTCTGAACAGAAGTAGCTTTAAAAGGAGGTTGCATGCAAACAAATGCAATTGCACAGGCATTTTGTTTTTCCTAAATTGTAAGACATTGTATGTAACTCAGGAGATAGTATTTGGAAATTATTATTAATGAAAACACCATCACTTTGACTAATCAATTAGAAGAAATTTTCACTAATGACAGGAGGTGTGGAAAATGCTGATAGTTTCCCTACAGGATCATCTTAATCAGAAAATGTTACTTTTCATAACCAGGAATATAAATTTTCTAGTTATTGTTGCTTGGGTCAGATATAAAAAGCTTTTTTTTCTGCCTTCCTCTCCCTTACTTTGCACATCTAATCTGGACTTCCATTTATTACAAAGAATTGAATTCACAGTAGCTTACAAGCACAGCCAGTTCTTTTACCAGAACAACACCCCCCCTTCCAGCTCACATTTCATACTAATTGTTTATGAAAAGCCATACTCAGAAACAGAAAATAACACACAAAGTACTTGAAAATACTGAAGGTTAAGTACCTTCAAATTCTCCATATTTTAATCTGAATTTGCTCTTTCAATATCCCAGTATAACCAAACAGCTTGGATAAGCCAAGGTCAGTGTTCAGGGGGTTTATCAGATGCACTGCAGCTCTTGATAACATCGTGACAGGCAGGAGGGAGAGAGGGGGACAGAATGAGACTCATTAAAATCAGTTTTAGTTATCAGGGAGAAGAGCACTGGGAGGCAAAGGAGAGCAGCCAGCGACTGGCAGTGCTGGTCAGGGCTGTTCTCTGCCTGACACTGCTGCTAATTCAGAAGTCCTTGCTCAAGTTACTTTGTCTGCATATTTCATCTCTATTGGCAAAGTGAACTACTGCAATAACGACCCTTACATTACAGCCAGTAAGGCTCAAGTGCCACCAAAGTAGCAGCCATAAAGCACAACAAATCCTGTCTAGAGATCCTTACATGCTGGAGCAGCATCTTGAGAAACCTTGCACCCAATTCTCTTTTCCTTTATTTTCTCTCAGTAACATTTCTTGTTAGAGCTCTCAATTAGGAATGTTCTTCTAGGCTTAAGGTGGCCACATTTATGTGATTTATTACCTAATAAAGGTAAAGCATTAGGATTTTATGTAAATGGGATGGAGCTCCCCTGAGGTAGCTGTTCTTCAGGCAAAACTGAGCTACCCGCTTTTCTTTGGGATTCATGAGCAGTTCTATATCCTTTAAGGACTAATTTATGCTCCACGTAGCAAGATTTACTTGGATTTCCATGAAGGTCATATTAGCAACGAGAGAACCTCAGTTCCTGAGATGTAACAGATTTTATTACATCCCACCAGAGGAGGAGAGAATCCTTTCCAATTGTTGTGGGATATACCACAAAAGAATCCACAACAAAACTCTACATGTAGCTGATAAAATTCACTTCTGCTGGCACTTTGAAGGGAACTGAATGTGACATCAGACCAGCACAGGGACATCTGCTGCAGCCGCTCGTGGGACAAAAGAGAGAATTCCTTTGGGATTCCTTTGGGATCCTGAGCTGGGCCAAGTGGCTGCTGTGAGCATTGGCCAAACCAGCCCGCTGACTGCACTCAGGTTTCAGCTGCAGCAGTGAAGGAGGTGACTGTCCCTTTTCATTTGCTTTAATGTCTTTCCATTCAAAGCTCACTAATTTACTTCAGGCAAAAACTATTTAAGCTGTTCTGTCCGATTCTGTCCCAGACAGGAGATGGTATTTGCATGAACTGCTTCATCAGCAGATTGCTGGTGTGTGACAGTGTCATCTCCACAAAGCTGGCAGCAACAACCAGCTGCAGCTGAAAACCTTCTGCACTTGCACAGCCACCCCTGGAAGATGCTCCCTCACTGCTTTGCTCACAGGAACACCCACTGCAAACACAACAAAGATGACATGAAGTTTCTGAGATACTGCAGAAGATGAAGCTACCTGGCCTGCTGGGAAATCACCTGCCCTGTCATCACCTGTAAATCCTACTGCACATGGTGGTCTCATCCTCGTGGTGAGGAACAGCAAGATTACAGTGAGAGCTGGAAATGGCAGCTGTCCTGAATGAAGGCACTGTCCATGGCTGGCTGTGGGAGTGGTAACAGGGGACTGGGTTTCATCAGGAAAGCACCAGCTCCAGACTCACAGCTGATGCCAAAAGCCAATGGGCCTCTCTCTCTCATGCCACTCTCGTGACTTTGCCATTCAGCAGCTCCCACTTCTTCCAGTACTTTCCCAGTAGCCTCATCTCTGCACAGCTCTGGCAGGACGGCCACAGAACACTTTGTGGCTGCAGCAGAATGAACCATCCTTAGAGGTTTTTGAGGACAGAAAGCTGATGGCTGCTGACTCAGCTCTGTCCACTTGCTGGTCACCAAAACATTTGTGCAGTTCATTTTGCAACCACTGGTGTTAACCTACCTCAGGCTGCACATTCTGTCTGCATCATGTCCTTGAGGTGATAAACAATCAATTTCCCCTTATGCAACAATGGCAACTTCCATCTTACACTCCCCACATACCTGCTCGTTCCTACCTGATCTTCCTTTCTAAGGTTTATGGATCTTAACCCATTCCTGTAGTTTCTGGTAATAATTTTCTCCCTTTTCCTACACCATTGATTTTCCATAACAGTAAGCTCTCTTTTTCAAACTCCTAAGACAGCTTCTTGTGAGAAATGTTAGGAAAGGGAATTCCAAGGGTTTAATAAAGAAGAGAGAAAGTCACAATATCATTATCACTGAACACTTTCCATTTATTAATATATTGCACCTGCACACAGCGTGTGTGTTAGGTTTTATTTATACTACAGATGTAAGCAAATAGTAACATGCACACAACTCACTACAGTAACTTATATTCTAGCAACTCTAACATTTAAAACTTTGTTATGTAGGAGGCCAGGTATATATGTCTGACTTTTTTTACTAGACCAAGATTAAGTATAAAGGCAGTTGTTTTGCCACGATGGCAAATTTCAGTAATATCTGAATAACTCAGGGATTTCTCCAACTTCAAAATTTTGATATGTCTGAAAACAAAATTAGTCCAAGACTGGCCTATTTAAAAGCTTCTGGAAGTGAATGTTTACACTTTAAAAAATCCTAAACATTTTAAAATTATAAACTGTCAGATTACGTAAGAAATCTAAAACACCCAGAACTTGGATAAGACTTCAGCAAAAAAAATAAATATCTTTCAAATACAATTTAAAGGAATCTTATATAACTAAAGTTATCTGAACCAAGTGATGTATATTTGCCAGAGAACTGAATAATGGAAGTGCCAAAACCTGCCAAGATATCAGTTCCACAACACATGACAGATTTTCAGAATCACTACTTGGCTTTTTTTTTTTTCAATAGAAACAATTTTATACAAATCACCCACGTAAATCTTCTTAAGTGATGTCTGGAGAGCCTGGATGTTGCAATAGGTAGAACACTGACTGCATTCAAAAAGGCAATCTTTTTTTTTTTTTTAATGTTTTTTTTTTTTACTTTATCCCTCTCTGTAATGTAAAAGAAGAGACTCTAGATAAGGCAAAATATCACTGTTACTTGTGAAGGGGATGGCATAAGTATAAAACTAATCATTCTTAAAATACTACAGAGGGACACCAAAGGAAAAAAAACCACACAAACAAAAAACACCCCCCAGCCCACCCCCAATATCCACCATGAGTAACATTCAGGATGTAAATTCATCAGAATCAAAAGAAAAGCCCACAGCTGGAATATGACTGAGCTGTTGGGTTTATTCTGTGGCAGATGTCAGCTTGCAGGACTGCAACAAAGCACAGAGGACAAGATAAGTGCCTTCCTTCCCTGCAACAGCTCCTGAGCTTCTAAGAGCAGTTATTATGCTCCATTTTAGATGTGAAAGTTGACACTTAAACACCTATTTCTATCAAATCACAATTGATTTGATCAACATTCATCATTTGCAGAAGACTATGTCAAAATACTGAATGGTTAATTGAAATAATTCACTGCATGGGGAAAAGCCACCTCCTGGCTCTCAAAATCCTGCTGAGCAGGGACACAAAAACCCAGCAGTGACAGCAGAACCTGATGGACTGCAAGGGGATGAACCCTCCAGGTAGCAGGAATGTTTGCGCCTGGGACCTCTTCCTATGATCTTGTTTTTTATGCATGATCTAAACAAAGGAATCAGCGACAGACACAACAGGCTGGTGGGTTTACTGTGCTAAACATCTGCAAACTAAATGGTAATAAACCCAAAGTCAGTCTCCATGCTAAAGTTGTTAAGACCTTCTCTGTCAATAACCTGAATAAAATGAATTACACAATTACACCTCAGTGCAAACTGTAATGACTACAAATTACAGCATTAATTGTATTATACAGCAAAGTGATTTGATTAATTGCATACAAGGCATAATTAATAAGCTGAAATAAGATTATCTCTGCATTCTGTCTTTAGTGTCTGTTTTTTGATGTGTAGTTGGTTGGGATTTTTTACCCAACATCTCATATTGAAGGCATTTTTGGGGGTGAAAGTCATGAGCATCACCTTAAGTGACCAAGGGAAGCCTGGTAAGGTCTGTAAAAAACCCAGGAGGCATCACTGCTCCCAGGAGATGAAATAAAGAGGCAAACAGAGACAAATAGAAAGCACTTTGTATGGCAGAGAGCTCTTTATGGGTGTCTGTTAATGAACAAGGGCAGGGAACTGACTAAAGCAGATTACATTTGCATTTCTATTAGCTAACAGTTCATTTTCATTTCCTTGATTGTTGTTAAGTTAGGATAACAAAACAGACTTTACTGTTTCCCAGGGGAAAAAAAAATAGGAGTATAGGCCATGCTAGGGTGACACCTCATGGTCCTGGCATCCCATCCCAAACAAGCAGCAACTGGGTTTGGCAGGAAAGCCTCTCTGAGCAGGGCTGCTCATGACATCTGCAAAGACTGAGAGAGCAGAGGAACACTTGGAGGGCTGGGCAAAGAGAAGGATCTCTGAAGTCAGCCAGACTGCTTGGCCCAGAGTCCACAGGAATGCTTTCCCATCTTAAGGTCAGAAGCAGGAGCCTTCCTACCTAATATCAAATCATCTGTGCTGAGCTACAGAGTTGGCAGAACAGCAGAGATTTTTTTGCCAAGGACTGACATGTCAGATTTGAAAGTAGAATTGCAGAAGGAACTGTAGAAGAGGACAAGGAGAGAAGGAAAACCATCTCAACCTGAACCACAGACAACTTGTTAAAGGTTCTTCCTAATGCAAACATGAGTGGAGAGGATCATTAGCAGCACACCTCTAAATCCTTCCTAGTGCTGCCAATAGTTTTCTTAGAGCCTTCTTTATTGCTAAGAGATTTTCTTAAATACCAAGAGGTGATCATCTGAGAATAACAGAAAGAGGGGCAACATCCACAGCATTTTCAGCTCGTGTCCCAGCGTGCATCCCTCTGCATGCCAGATTTTGTTGGGGTTTTGTTGGCAGTTTGATTGTTTTTTGAACAAGTGGTCTTCATTTTACAAGGCTATGCTTTTCCTCTCATTACAGAAGGGTTTTGGTGACTTCCAGCCAGATCTTTCTGTTCTTAAGGGCAGTATTAAATAGCACAGAACACAGTTCTCCTCCTCCAGTCAAATGAAGGAAATCTGTGACATCTGGGAAGATGAGGCTGATAGAAACAAAAGCTTGAGGAGTTCTTTGGTTCCATTTTGCTCTGTAGGAAACAGGCTGTTCATTTATTATTAGAACGATCTCCTTAATCAAAATGCTGATTCAGCTTGCTCCTGAGTAGATGATTATAATGAAGATTATGAAAATCAGGAAAGAAGCCAGAACAGCAATCAACTCTCTTTTGGAATAATCTAAAGAACACCTGAGAGCTTCACAACTTTGTCCTTTGCATCAGCTGGTCAAACAGTTGTCAGCACTTTCCAACAGGGATATTGGTCACCAGAGAAGCCAAGAGAGTTCTTTCATGTTTCCTACTGTCTGCTTAGAGAACAGAGCAATGCTATTTTAAAATATTAGTATCAAACTCCAAAAGCCTGAATTTCTGGTTGCTTCTGTTTTTCCATAACAAGCTCTGCAGTTGCACTCAAACAGGGAGAATAATCTGGATGTCAAATATTTGACTGTCAGAGCAGAGGTGCAGAAGTGTGGAGTCAGGAGCATTTTGAATAATTGAAAGCACTTTATAGTCATGCAAACTGCATATAAAAAACTGAAGTTTTAGTATACTTTTCATCCCAAGGATAAGGTTAATAAATACTTAATTTTATAAGGAGTCTTTCTTTTCCCCTCACATAATTATCTTCAAATGTATTACAGCTGTAGATCATATTTTTATGTAAATTAAAGAGTTTGGCTTTTTTTTTTTTTTAATAAAGACACTTCCAATTTAGAGATCTGGTAGCATCAATTTTGATTTCATTGATCTTTCTGACAGAAGCCCCTTTTGCATGTACAGTTTTGAAAAAAAAAGTCTATTGAAATTTGATTCCAGCTGTGCAGGAGACATGCATATTCACACAGCACTTATTTCCTCATTTTAATTAAAAAAATAGATAAATAGGAACTATTATTTAGAATATCATTGTAGCTCTTCCCACTTACAGCCCAAGAAACACAAGTTCCACTCAATAAGCCCAAAACATAATGTCACACATGCACAAAAACTGAGACTGGAACATTCTGATGAAAAAAAATCAAGGCTTTCAGGTAATGAAAATGAATATTATTATAAAAGTTGGTATTATAAGATAGTACATGAGTGCTGGACTCATTTGATGGAATATACATAAAAATTTGAATAGGAACCACAGAAAAACCTTGGAAGTTCTCTATCCACAATTTTTCTTCTCCCACTTAAAAGCAGCAGAATAATTTTCTATATTTTGTACACTGTTTTTTTTGCAGGACTGCATTCAAATGTACAGGCTGAACTGAGTGCATATTTTTTTTCCCCCTAAAGTAATGTAATGCTCTAATATATATGAATTTTGACAGCAATGTAAGAAACCAAACAAACCCCAAACAAGCAAACAAATCACCACCACCTCCCAAACCCTGACCTGAATTGCCCCCTCCTCTCAGCAGCTCTGCTTGCTAGTAATTGGCATGGGAATGGTTCTCCCCATTAAAGCTTCTTCTTTTATAACACAGAGATGAGAATCTCTCTGAATATATTTCAAATCATTGTCTGGATCTCTTGTTGATCTATGTCAACACAGCAAAGCTAACAGAGCTGTTTGTTTTTATACCTAAATTAATGGTATAGTGCCAAAAAAGGCTTCTGCCATTTCAAAACAATGCAGGTACCCTACACCAAAAAAAAAAGCTACCTGCAGGTGAGGTGGATTTTAAACCCTTTGGCATAAACTCTGTGTTACTACTTCTCAGCTTCCAGTTTCACACTAATGAAAAATCAAAGTCCATTGAATGATGCCATCGAGATTCTTTCTAGGAGGAAATTCAATTAGAGGATCCATGAACTAGTGTTTTTTCAGAGCTGCCAGAAAAGCATTGTAATCAACAGGGTGGAGAACTATGGAAATGATGAAACTCTGTTTAGCAGTTGTGAACCACAGCACTGGGTATGTTATATGTCAGCCTGGGGTTCTCTACTATGTTCTAAAGTGCAATAGAAATGTATTTTGGGTATGGAAACTTTAATATTTTTTTCCTTTTTCAGTGAAATCAGCTAGAATTCTGAGCTACTCATCACACAGAGAGATGCTGTGTGTCTTTAACACCAAGTGGTGGACACACTGCAATTATTTCCTATTCACTGCTTCTTTCTTTCCAGCTTTTGCATCGAATTCTATAAGCCTTAGATAACAACAGCTTATTCTAATGCATTTCATTTGTAACACTTAAACCCACAATGGTCCTTCTTTAACTGCAGGGGCTATTTCTAAATCTCAGCTAAACCTCACTTGTTTTTCAGGGACTTCAGCTGTTATATGTCAAAGGAAGAATGACTAAAGCCCCAGCTCAGTGAAGCCATCACATCTCCACATCCCTCTCTGGAGGCAGATAAGTAGGTCTGTATTTTCTGCTTTCTTCCATGTGAATGCACTATCCCTTGAGCACAAATTGGGCCCCCCAAAGCTAATGTATTTCCTAAGGTATTATCCCCCTCTTTCTCATCTGCTTCTGCCTCTTTCAGATCAAACACCTGTATAAGTGAGTCTCAGCATAATAAACCCCCTCATCAAGATGAAGCTGCTGCACAAGCTTGAATTATTACTTTTTCAGCCATGCTGTGAAATCAACATGAAGAACAAGGCAGTAGAGCACATCAGTTCAAAATCTGCATCTCTACTTGACTTCATAGATCACAGCATCTCCTGAAATACCTTTACTCTCCTGCCAATATCAATATACCCTGAAGAAGCCTCCTAGGGAGCACTGGCCCTTTTGTAAGGCTCAGAATTGCCCAGTTTTTGCTGCCCAGCCTGCCAGACCACACCTGCTCCTGTGGCCCCTTGGCCAGCAGCAATCCAAACTGCCAACACAAGGTTCTCTTGTCCCTTTGCCCACAGCCAGCTAACTGCTGACAGCACCTCGTGTCTCACAAAGTAATCACTGTGTTGAAGATAGGTGGGTGGTGATGATTGTCTCTGCCCTTCACCAGCTTTTTTTCTCCTTCATTTTTTCACTGTTTTAACAATTTAGAAGACTGAAAAAAATCAATACAAAAAATGTGTTACACTAGCACTCAACACTGGCCATCCACTTGCACTGATTAGATGAAACTGATTCAGTTAAATTTGAATTTCACTGAGAATCTAAAACATAAAAGCATGGGAAAATGTGGTGATACATGCTTTATTTTTACTTGTTTGCAAAAAAAGCCTTAACTTTATCAAACATTATAAACACTTCTTACTGCTGACAACCCTCTTCAAACATCAACTACTGTAATTTTCCACACATTTACATAATACTGGCTGATTAAACTGTCAGAATTTTCATTGCTGCTCACTGCAGACATCAAAAATAAAAACAGAGCAATCCCACTGGTTTGCCCTCATAAGATCTTGATGCTGCAGTGAAAGAAACAGTGAAATGGCTAATCTGAGGCTTATGAGGAGCATTCTCCTCAGTGGCTAATTGTCATATCCACGCAGAATGTAGCTTTTTTCTTCCTGCATAAGATGCACCTGAGCTGGCAGCAACCCACTGAACAAGAAGCCAACCCATGGATGTGCAGCCTTGCCTCAAGTGGACACAACTTAAATCACCAAGTCTCTTACCCTGACAAATGAATTCTTACAGCAACTACAAACCCTCAAACCCAGGGAGCTATTTCTAGAGCCAAGCTCTCTGAATTCTGTCAATGCAGTGGAACACCCCTCCAGTTCATCACACATCTGCTCTGCTGGGTACTGCAGTAGCACTGCTGTTCATCTCAAGATACACAGCAGATACATATGGCAAGCTAGAAGTTATCATATGAACATTCCAGATTTATAACAAAAATTCCCATGTAATTATAATTACTGCCTTTATGTTGCCATGCAGTTTCCTCTCCAAATAATGGATGTTGTCTCATAGCTTATAATTAAATCTCTGTAACTTCCACAGGAAGACCAAAGTTTTGACTTGAAAGGGAGCTCTACAGAGAACCACCATGGTACAGAACATCTATAAAGCCAAAGAAATACACTGTGGTGGATAAAAGAGTAGTTTGAATCCCTTTCCTTTCTGTAGAAAAGGACAGGTACAAGGACTTTTGATGATGAACACTTGCTAAAATGTCATTTTCAAGTATCACAGAAGGAGAGAAGTGATCAGTCTGTCCCCTGTGAAATCATCCTCACGTTCTGCTACAGTCATCTATGCCAAGTGACAAACACATGGAGCAGTTTAACACTATTCCAAAAAGGAGTTTAACAACCCACAGGGATCAACTGTGAAAACAGCTGCACTAAAGCTTCCCAAGCCACGAGAACTTATTCTTGCAAACTGGGCTTCCCAGCACCAGCAACCAGTTTAAGACATATATCAACTTTAGAAACAGCATTCTAAAGTAAGAACAAATAAAAGTTGTCTAGAATGTTTGTATTATCACACAGTTGGAACTCTGACATTTTTTTTTCTCCTTAAAAGAGAAGTTTAAATTGCCTCTGAAATTCCATCTGAGAACATTCGATTTCTCTTGTCATCTTCATCCTCATTTACAATAATTTTCATGGTTCAGAAAACAAAATAAAAAGGTAAGAATATGGATTTTATTTTCCTTCAGAAAAAGATAGAGAATGGTCAGCTGCAGGGTGACACAGCAGTGTGCTCTGCCCGGGCTCACCACTCATCTGCTTTCCTCACTGAAAGCTCTTTTATCTTACACTGACTTTTCACAGGGAATTACCAATACTCTTATTATGCTTGTAGTGAAGTGTTAATCTCTATGCTATAAAGAGAAAAGATACTGTCATAATTTAGTACACATTTAAATATTTTATCTTCATCAAAGCTATGCCTGATTCTTCCCTTATACTTCAGCTGTGCATTCTGACAGGAAAAAATCATAGATACTTTTCATCCTTTCTAGATCTGTTCTGATGTCATTGAAATGAATGCAAACCCCAACTCTTGATTGAAATCTAAGGAAAACTGTGCATTGTTAGGTAAATATTTCCTTTGATCTCAAAAAATAATAATAATAAAAGAATAGGTTATCACCTGTGGTTCTGCATCTGTCTGGTAAAGAAGACCACTCTAATCCTTTGGAGCTTTTTGGTTATTTTCAGTGATTTTCATTGTTTTAGTGGCAGGGATGAGATGACTGGAGCTGGAAAGAAACTGGGGATAATACTGGTCATCTAGCGGCTGCAAGTCTGTATTAACTTCTTATTCTTCATAAAACTGGAATTAGAGTTACACCATTTCAGAAATAACATCTGAAATGCAATACCCCTGTATGAATGGCAAATTGCTAATGGACTGATTTACCCTCTGGTGAAGGTTTTGGAGAACCTTCCCATCCATATAATTACAAAAAGGAAGCTAAATTAACTTTTTCATGGACCAGAAGAGAACAGATGTATCTTTACAAGAGGTTTCAGAAGCAATACTATACTTTTGCTCCTGTTACTCAAATTGTGTGAGTCTTGAGTCATTAAGAGTCTATAAAAAATTCTTTCTGTGGAAACAGAAAAGCCCACATGATTTCATTAGTTTTAATTGTAGCAGGTTCTATTTATTTCTTCTAGGATCCACAAGAGGTAGAGGATGAAAATGAATGACAGACTGTTCCCTTCAAGAGAAAAGAGCTGCCAGTTGTGTAATAAGGGCTCAGGGAGCCTAAGCAATTCTGCACAATTCAGAGGCAACTGGAGAACACGAACAGATCCTACAGGGAGTGAGTCAGGTATGTTATGAAATTCCATACCTAAGGAGTCTTAGAAGGTCATGGAATTCCAGGGAATATGGTGGAGGAAAGATAGGACACAGGCATAAATGGTTCCAGTGAGCTTCTATTGTATTCTCCTGTCAGTAAGTTCATGAGAGTCTGATTGGTTCAGTGCTCTGGAAGTCCCTGCCACAGCCTGTCCTATTAATGGTTTTTCTAAGACCTCCTCTTCACCCATTTCAATGAAAAAAACACTCTTACTCCCTCCCAGATTTGCCATCCAGCAATAAATCCCTTCTTCATTTCAGAAAACCTCAGGGCTTTACTTTCTCCCAGCTACTGGGAACAAATGGACAAGAAGAAAGTGGCTGGATCAAGAACTATCCTAAGAAACAGGAGGGATATCCATTAAGAGGACTCTGCTACTTCTTTTATCTGGGAATAGCATCTGCTTTACAGCAAAGTGCTGCCTCGTGCTGAACAGACTTGAGCAAAGTGCATAGCTCTGGCCAGCTACATCTGCAGATAACCTCTCTGTGTTGCACAGGGACTTTCTAGTTGTTACTAAGAGATGCTGAATGCTTTGTATGAATCTGAGGACATAGCAACATACACAGTTCTTGCTTCGTCTGCCTCAAAACATTAATTCTTTCCAAGTTCTGAAAGACTAAAGCAAGATTAACTGTGATGGGGAGGAGAGGGGAGACTCAAAATGTCTTAATATTATTACAGACATCTCAGTGTCTGTATGACCTTGATGAATTATTTCTCAGAATAGTACTGATGCAGGTAATCAATCTCACAGTTTTGGTCAAAAAGATAAGCCCCATCAAGTGAGGTTTTGATTGCAGTAAGACTATGTTTAGAGATGATAAAAAGGCATTTCAGTCAAAGCAAACTGTGGCCACAGATTCCTAGAGGCACGTCCAACAGAAAAAGTTGTTTGTATGTTTGTTTTTTTAATATATTTACTTCTTTTCCTCCTCTAAGTGCTGCCAGTTATTCAGCTCCCCCTGTAATTGCTGTTCTACTGATTTCTCTGATTACAGTTTGCAGTTATATTTTAAAATAACAAATAAATAAGGGTTAATTTTTGCAACAGCAGCACCTCACAAGCAAGTACAGAGGCAAAAAAAGGGGAAAAGGAAATGATGGGCATGCTATGAAATGAGCAATTCTTCTCCTGGCTGTAACACTGCCATGATGGCTGTATCATAAAGACAGCAGATAATATTAATTATATGCTGTCATTTAAAAGTTAAGGAGCGTTTCAAATCACAAGGTGACTCCAACCACAAAAATGTTGTGCCAGGATTCTGACAAGAACTGATGGCAGCAGCTCTGAGCCACTCACCCTGCATCTGCCCAGAGCCCAGTCACTTAACAGCACAACTAGCACTTGTCTGCAGTGAAGGCAGTTACTGCTTCACGGGCACAGCAGTTCACAAACTCCAATAAAACTAGCTAGTTAGATCCTTATTCAAAGCACAATTGTATTAAAGGACAGGCACCAAGACTGACAAAATGTGTTTTCTCTTTACAGGCAGAATCTTTGTAGAGTTCACAGGTAAGTTTTTCTTACTAATGCTACAAATGCCCTCATGCCCAACTTAAAAGACCTGAAAGCCAATTTTATACATAAGATAAAGAATTTCTGAAATGACAAAATATAATATTCAGCTCCCCCAAACCCTGCACCTTAAACTTTCCACAGCTATATTATAAATGAGAAGGAAGGCAAATTTATAAGTAATTTATTCTTAACACAATTAACATTAATAAATGATATCTATAAGATATAGATCATATGTATATAAGCTGTATCTTTACAAAGTCTCAACATTACAGGAGTGTTTTAGCACATCTTGTGATACTGCATGACCAAGAAGAATCCTTCATCATTCATTTGAATTGTTTCTCAGATTCTACATAAAATTAAATAAATGGCAATGGAAGATAAAGATCCACATACTGATTCCTCTCTGAAATCTGATTGCCTACTGAGATATTTGTGAATGCTACTGCAGACCCCTGGCAGTGTAGGTATCCATACTGGGGGGCAAGGCTGAGCTTCATGCATCATTTGACAACAGGGCTTAAAATAGCCTAGTCACTACCATGTAATTTAATAAAATAGTACTTAGAACAACAAATAGCATGAAGTTGAAAGAGGCTGAAAGTCTTTCCTAAAAATAGTTAGGTCGTACATTACTGTAACACTCAACTCAAAATTCATTGAGGTAATACATCTTGTCTGAGGCAAAATTTGTGTGGGCTCACACATGACAAGTGAAATATGTAAGAATTAGGAAACCTCAAGAAAACCAAAATGACACTTTTTACCACCCTGTTCCTGGTATTAATTGGAACCTGAATAATGAATATGTAACATGGCCACTGACTTTCTCTCTTGATGTCAGGGAGATTATAATCCTTGTTTGTACCTGTTAAGTGCCTGAACCTGTTTGCACGATGGCTGCATGGACTGTGAACCTCCTGGGTCTCCTCAGTGTGTAATCCAACCATTCCATAGCACACAAGAAGTCAAGGAGCTTTCTGCTTTGGTAAGTGACCCTTCCAATTTGTATTTCTAAGAAGGTGGTTTTCAGTGTGTGTCAAGTGTAAGGCTGAAATGTTTTGGCCCAGAGAGTCCAGCCACATGGTCACCCTGAGTACAAGCTGAAGGCCATCCCCTCTCAAGAGAACAAGTCATATTTCAAACAAGTCTCCTTTCATTTACCCATCATGAACTGCATTAAGTGTCCCATTTAACAAATATCTCATTTGCATTCTTGAAATTCAAGTTTATTCATGGCCATAACTCTTACTGCTGGACTGTCTGACATAATTATATCCTGGTGTCTGTATCATTTGCATGGGAAATTCTATGTTCACAGCACGTAATGTCTTGTCCTAAGTACTGTTTAAAAGTTACTCAGAGATTCAGGCTATTGCAAAAGATGGATTAACAGAATACTAGTAATATGTTAATAACTGTGAGGCAACAACAGGGTATTACAGTTTCAAATATTTTGAAAACAATTATTGAAAAGAATAGTGCAATTCTGGGCTAAAGAAGAATTCCTCTTATATGATCATTTTATCTTATGCAAAATGTATACTGCTCTTATAAGATTTTAATAATGATTCGTTGTCCCATCAGACTGTCTGCCTAATGCCACACAAATTTTGTTAACATCTTTCAGCCTCCCTCTCCCTCTACTGCCTTCTATCACATGGTATTGGAAAGGAAAAGACAGGAAGGACATCCTGACTATCTCCACTCCTGTGATTTTACAGCATGCATCAGTGATACTGAGTAAAAAAGGGATCAACTTTTTAAAATTATGTTTTTGTTGTTTATTTATTATTTTTTAAAATAGGACAACGTTCCCATGCCATAACACAACTAGTGTCAACAGGAAGAGGCACGTTTTGTCCTGGGCTACACAGAAAACTCCTACACTAATTTCACAGAAGTCAGGCTTCCATCAGCAGCCAGTCCTGCACTGCACGTTCCTTCAGATCACTGCTAACAGTTCAGTCCTTGTGAATGGTACTTTCTGGAATCTCATTAAAATAGATTATGCATGTTTAATATGTTGCCTCAGAGAACTGAATATTTTAATATACATCTCATCAAGAAATACTAGATCTGCCAGTTTTACTTTATCTACCCTTCATAGATAATTTGCCTTCTGAACAGAACTGAAAAGAGATTTTAAGTGATTTTAATACAGGAAGAAATCCAGCAGCTGGAGCCAACTGTTAAAAAATGTGCAGTCCTATTAATTTTTTATCATATGTCCAAAAGGACACTTCTCTGTGTAGACTCTACAGGCATATTCAAATATGCTTAAGAAAGAAGCTTCAGACATTGTTCTCAGAATAACTGTAATGGATAATGATGCCCATGAAAAGATGAGTGAGAAAAAACTGCTAAGAAGAATCTATTTTGATCAACCAGGCAACTCCAGCAGCGTGTCAAACACATGCATTCTCATTTCTCTAAGAACAGGTTCAACGAAGCATTAAAGAACTTATTACCAGGGAGACAGCAGCATTCCAGCTTCCAGCATACCAAACCAGGAGACATACAGGTTACTCTCCTGATTTATGTGTCCCCTAGCATCTTCCTGCCAAGGCCGAGTCCCATGACAGAGCAGCAGACTAATTCTAAAGACATATGCTATCCTTCATCTTGCCTCCAAACCTCAAGCCATCCTGATGGTGGGACAGCCTGACAGAGAAGCTGAAAGATTTATAGCGCTAAGCCTTGCACAGCTTGCAGAGATTTGCAAAGATGACCAAGGCAGCACTGATTTCATACTTCATTTTATGATACTAATGGGATCATAAAAGCCAAATCAGTCTGTTTACAGTGATGGAACCTCATAAAGGTTAAACGGCAAAAGATCTCTATTCTAGATTTCTGACCTTTCTCTTTACATTCTCAACACATAGGACATAAATTCTTTATGTTCCCACCACGGCTGGGTTCTTGTTAAACTCTTTCAAAGGTTTCCCTGACAAAAAACTACTACTGCTCACTTAGTGCATGATTTTATTCAGTGTTCACCATATAGTGAGCTGCTTCTCAGAAAACATTATTGCTAAATGCCCAAAGTTGTAAGAGTATCCCCTACCATCTTGTTAAAAAAACCCTTGAAATTACAAAGAAAAGCTCCAGATCCCTGAACAAAAAGCACTGAAGGTATAGAAAGAAAAGTTAAAATCATCATAAAAGATTTCAAGCAACAATAATCAGTCAAGCTGAAAGCAAAGTTAATTTTTCAATAGTCTATCACTGAGGATCAACAATACATCCAGATAAAAAGGGACAATTTGCAGTTCCCTTTGAAGTTCCTTGGCACACCCTCTCACAAAGCAAAAACATCCTTTAGTCACAAAAATGTATAAAAATAAAATGTGTGGTCCAAGTTATCACTCATGGCTGAATCCACCTCTTACATGGACCTAAAAGGCAGGAATAGTGACATCTACTAGTAAATCAGTAAAAATATTGTTTATTTAATTACCAAAATACTTCATTATTACCACTTGCTAAATTAACAAATCAGCTCATGATCAGTGGGGCAGGAATTAGAGGGGTTAATAGAAAATCAGACTACCACCCTGGAATGGCCTAGAATGAGCTTTCACACTGGCTCTCAGGACAGCACTGGCTGCAACCACTGGGATGCTTTCTATGGCCATTTAGTGTCAGTTGTGGTGCAGGTTCAGATCCACCCATGAGAAAAGAGATTGACTGACCTGGAGGGAGTTGAGTGGAGGGCCGAAAGAGCACTAGTGGATGGTATGAAGAGCAGCCAAAAGGGCTGGGTAAAGAAGCCTGGAGAAAAGAAGAGCTGTCAAAGCAGCTGGTGTCATTCTTCTGCTGGTGACCTGGAGTCACAGAAATGACAGAGACTGTTCTCAGAGGTAAGAAGTGATAATAGGTTAAGGTCAGTGGACAGAAACTGTGGCAGTGAACATTTTTATGGTGCTAAGTAAAGAGCTGACAAAAAGTAGGTGATTACCTACTTGTAGAGGCTATGGAACCTCCATTTTTGGAGACAGTTGAAGCTTGAGTGGAAGCAGCCCTGAGCACTCTGGTTTAGCTTTGATGGGGACTGCTTTTAGCAGAGGGTTTCACGAGGCACTTTCAGGGGCCCTTCCATCCTGCAGCATTCCTTGCCCTCATCACACACCATGTCATGGAATGCACAGGGTAAGGGGGTCTCATCTCCAAAGGTATCTGAAATGAATTTCAAATAAACTGGAAAGGGGTTTTAAGCAACACTATGAAATAACCCCAAATAGAAGAAATCAAATATGATGATCATTCAGCAGATCAGATCCTCTCTCAGGTATTCTGTCTGTTAGCTTACTGTGTGGGGGATTTTTTTAGTATAAAACCTAAATATAAAATGGAACTGGCATTAATTGTTGCATCTTCAGGCTGCATACAGGTATCATAGCTCAAAGTCACTGGTTTTAAAAAGCACTTTGATTCAAAGTGTACCACAAGACAGGCAAATAGTACAAAAACACAACTAGGTTTTGGCAGTTTAAAAATCTTAAAAGTGAAAGCTTTGCAGAATACCACAGATTGCATGATAAATGCCACCACAAATCCCTAAAAGAAAAAGAATATTGATCCAAAATATCACTCTTTTCATGGCCATACTGTTATCCCTGATTACTCCTATAGAGCAGAGCTCTGCAGCCTCCCACTCACAGCTTTCAGAAACTTCTCACCAACAATACACACACTCATGAAAGGATTTTATTGGGAAAATATTCAGCCAAATACAAAGAAACATACATCCATCAGTGAATTCTGGTTACAAAGAGTAAAGAAGAAGGTGTATTGACTGTTAACTAACTTAAATATGATTTATTTTGAATAAATGGACAGCCTGTATTCCTTCTTTAGGGAATTGCTTCTAGTAACACCTCATTCTCCTAAAATACAGGCTATGAAAACCCTTTTAGAATACTATCCAGTCACCTCAGGGCAAAGCCAAATTCAATATGAAATCTCATATAACAGGAATATTGATTATGAAAAAAAAAAAANAAAAGCACTGAAGGTATAGAAAGAAAAGTTAAAATCATCATAAAAGATTTCAAGCAACAATAATCAGTCAAGCTGAAAGCAAAGTTAATTTTTCAATAGTCTATCACTGAGGATCAACAATACATCCAGATAAAAAGGGACAATTTGCAGTTCCCTTTGAAGTTCCTTGGCACACCCTCTCACAAAGCAAAAACATCCTTTAGTCACAAAAATGTATAAAAATAAAATGTGTGGTCCAAGTTATCACTCATGGCTGAATCCACCTCTTACATGGACCTAAAAGGCAGGAATAGTGACATCTACTAGTAAATCAGTAAAAATATTGTTTATTTAATTACCAAAATACTTCATTATTACCACTTGCTAAATTAACAAATCAGCTCATGATCAGTGGGGCAGGAATTAGAGGGGTTAATAGAAAATCAGACTACCACCCTGGAATGGCCTAGAATGAGCTTTCACACTGGCTCTCAGGACAGCACTGGCTGCAACCACTGGGATGCTTTCTATGGCCATTTAGTGTCAGTTGTGGTGCAGGTTCAGATCCACCCATGAGAAAAGAGATTGACTGACCTGGAGGGAGTTGAGTGGAGGGCCGAAAGAGCACTAGTGGATGGTATGAAGAGCAGCCAAAAGGGCTGGGTAAAGAAGCCTGGAGAAAAGAAGAGCTGTCAAAGCAGCTGGTGTCATTCTTCTGCTGGTGACCTGGAGTCACAGAAATGACAGAGACTGTTCTCAGAGGTAAGAAGTGATAATAGGTTAAGGTCAGTGGACAGAAACTGTGGCAGTGAACATTTTTATGGTGCTAAGTAAAGAGCTGACAAAAAGTAGGTGATTACCTACTTGTAGAGGCTATGGAACCTCCATTTTTGGAGACAGTTGAAGCTTGAGTGGAAGCAGCCCTGAGCACTCTGGTTTAGCTTTGATGGGGACTGCTTTTAGCAGAGGGTTTCACGAGGCACTTTCAGGGGCCCTTCCATCCTGCAGCATTCCTTGCCCTCATCACACACCATGTCATGGAATGCACAGGGTAAGGGGGTCTCA
Organism: Ceyx cyanopectus; assembly: GCA_013401355.1. Lineage (NCBI taxonomy): Eukaryota > Metazoa > Chordata > Aves > Coraciiformes > Alcedinidae > Ceyx > Ceyx cyanopectus. The sequence goes on from VYZU01032437.1 coordinate 87,719, forward strand.
TCTCCAAAGGTATCTGAAATGAATTTCAAATAAACTGGAAAGGGGTTTTAAGCAACACTATGAAATAACCCCAAATAGAAGAAATCAAATATGATGATCATTCAGCAGATCAGATCCTCTCTCAGGTATTCTGTCTGTTAGCTTACTGTGTGGGGGATTTTTTTAGTATAAAACCTAAATATAAAATGGAACTGGCATTAATTGTTGCATCTTCAGGCTGCATACAGGTATCATAGCTCAAAGTCACTGGTTTTAAAAAGCACTTTGATTCAAAGTGTACCACAAGACAGGCAAATAGTACAAAAACACAACTAGGTTTTGGCAGTTTAAAAATCTTAAAAGTGAAAGCTTTGCAGAATACCACAGATTGCATGATAAATGCCACCACAAATCCCTAAAAGAAAAAGAATATTGATCCAAAATATCACTCTTTTCATGGCCATACTGTTATCCCTGATTACTCCTATAGAGCAGAGCTCTGCAGCCTCCCACTCACAGCTTTCAGAAACTTCTCACCAACAATACACACACTCATGAAAGGATTTTATTGGGAAAATATTCAGCCAAATACAAAGAAACATACATCCATCAGTGAATTCTGGTTACAAAGAGTAAAGAAGAAGGTGTATTGACTGTTAACTAACTTAAATATGATTTATTTTGAATAAATGGACAGCCTGTATTCCTTCTTTAGGGAATTGCTTCTAGTAACACCTCATTCTCCTAAAATACAGGCTATGAAAACCCTTTTAGAATACTATCCAGTCACCTCAGGGCAAAGCCAAATTCAATATGAAATCTCATATAACAGGAATATTGATTATGAAAAAAAAAAAAGAAAAAAGAAGAACAAAGAAACCCAACCAGTCTTTCAATGCTTTGTCATGTTACATTATCAATCTTCAATTGTGGTTCTCACAAATGCAAAGATAACATTGAGCAACCAGTGATAAAGTGAAAGAAACACTTAGAATGTGAAAGGAATACACTGCACGTCACACTGAGCTGCTGTAGACAGAGTACAATGGAATGCTCCTGAAGGCTGATCTCTGTAACTAGGCATTATTACAACAGTTATCTTACCCACACAGATACAGCCCCTTAAGACTCACTTTTTTTTTTAATCTAAAAAAAAAAAAAAAGAGAAACGTTCCAAGAGTGGATGAACCCTATTCTGTGCAATTTGTCAAAAGCAGGTTAGAGATTCTCATAATTGGCACTCCCTCAGCCTGTCATTTTCTTCACTTGCAGTCAAATGACATTGAAAAAAGGGATTGGAATGGTTCTATTTGAAAGCATCACAGACTCTATTTCCCCTGTAAGCCCTGTAAGCAAGTGACAGCTGCAGGGAGGAGAAGCAACAGCTCTTGCCTCTCCTGAAGTGTGCTTTGCTCTTTACAGACCAGATCATGATCACCAGGCACTGATCAGTCAACCAGAGACACAGCCTGTATGGGACCAGTTCTTCTGAAATTTGCTGATGCTGAAGAACCTCTAAACCAGAGACAGAAACTGATGCTGTAATTTTTTTCCACTTCCAGGTTCCTCAGTGGTTGGTAAGAACTGCTCCCTGACTAGCTGCATGTGGTAACAGACTGGGAAAGCAAGACCTCAGAAAAACTTAACATGTACAAAACCAAAGCTAAGAACTTGGTACATGGGAGATTGTGATTTAGTGGAATTAAAAAAAAACAGTCCCTGAAGATAGCTGTAACCATCATTCAGATACAACAATTTAAACCTCTTTAAAAAGCTTTTCCAGAAAAAGATTTCACTTTTTTCTAGTCTGATTTCACTTTTTAACCATGATGGTAGGGAGGAATAGGACCCAAAAAGAGGTATTACCAGTTATCTTGATATCAGGTGGTTTTGTTTTTTACAGTCAACTGTGTTGAAGAAGCTCTGTGGGAAGATGGAATCTAAGCTAATAGTTGGAATATTTCCTCCACAGTTCTGGAAATGGTATCTTTTATTTTGTAGAAAGAATTACATGAGCTGAGGACATCCTTGGAACAAAATAACAGTATTGTGACTTTGCAATTTACCAGATGTTGAGATAATACCAACTTGTACTACACAGATAATCTTACCTGGAAAATGAGTATTCTATTCATTTTTATACCTTTATTTCATCTTGATTTGCCCCAAGTAATAAATGTTCCATTTTTTTATGGATCGTTTATATGTGTATTGCATTAAAAACTGAATTCTGTGCTTGAAAATTTCCCACAAGGTTTAATTGCTAGTGAGACCCAGTTGATTCACTGTCTTCCCCTGAAGTGCTTCCTCTCAATTTTCATTATCTGGAACATTTTTACAACTTGTGTTTTTCCTGTTGACAGGCAAGAAATACAAGTTGTAGAAGCATTCCAGGAAAGCATGTTAGACATCACAAATATGACATGATCAAGTACATCTTGGAAAGGATCACAGAAATAGATTAGAAAAAGACAGGAATCACTGTGCTTCAAAGTGAAAATGTCTGCAGGGATTAGGGAGAAGTTTGCCACTGCTGAGTTTGGATTTAGTCTTTCATCTGATCTCAGGCTCTTTGGACAAAGCAAGCAAGACATAGCAATGAACTAAATCAACCATAAACAATCCCACCAGGAAGAACAGAAAGCAAAGTTTCCATTGCAAGCAGTATAGTTATTTGGATGACAGGACCCACACCTAGTTCTGCTTTAAAGGAAAATGGTAATTAGCTCTGGCCTTTTAATCTGGCCTCCAAGTTACACAAAAAGAGCATATTCAGATATAGAGACAGATAAAACACAATGGAGGAAGAACAAACCAGAAGTCCCAAACACACCATCTTTTGTTATAAATGTTATCTTTAAAGGAACGTCTGCAGTGCCTGTATGAAAAATGTAATTATTGTTCAGAACGAGCAGCATTTTCTTTAGTTACTGAAAGTAACAAAAGGAGCCAGTGATAAAGCACAGCGTGAAAAAGAAATGCTATGAATAGTATGTACTTCATTTTTTAAATAGTTTCAATATATTTAAGTTTCTATACCTATATCTAACAAACACATGGAGTCATACCCTCAGAATATCCTTTGTTGGAGTGTTTTCATTAAAGAATCTCTTTTACTGCTTTTCTTATTCCTGCACTATTTTAGTGAAGTGAGGAGGAAAATCTTTATTTCTAATTTTGATTTTCATTACCCTTCAGTGCCACAAGCAAAACTATTGCTTAGAGGCTTTTCTTGTCAGCTTTATCAGACAAGGTATCAAACATCATTTTTGTTACAGCCACTGAGCTAAATCTGAGCAGTGTTTGTTCTCTCTTCCTCTGCTCTGTAAAGCACTTCTCTGACTATTTAACAGAATCATTATTTCAAAAGGTAGAATACTTACTGCTAGACTCAGACTTATCTCAAATACCTGTCAGCTGTTCTGAACACATTCAGCTTTGAAAAATATAGAATAATCTAGATTTTTCCTATCCTTTGACTAGGATAAAATCGAGTCATTTTCAATTACATTATGAAATATAGGTTCTTTAACTCCATTGTACTGAAGCCATAATGTGCATAGAACAAAGTCCTTCAGAAGAGCCCTTTGGCTTTCACAAGACAATTTAATGTCTGAAATGACATGTTAATGAGGTGGTGTCTCATAATTAAAATAAACAAAATGCCATCCATATCCTTATAAGTTACCTCTCTTTAGGGAAAAATGTCTAGTAGGAAACATCTTTTAAAAAATAAAATACGATTCCTTACAGTATTGTTTTAATTGTGAATTCAAATAAAATATTTTATTATAAATCTGCCATTAACCTATTTTTCTATGTAACTATTGAAAGCAGTTGTGGTCAGTATTATATATATATGTGTATTTTATAAATATCATTTTCTACTGAAGCTGAAACATTAAATAACTTTTCAGATGACAGCAGTAAAGTTGCATTCAGTCATGTGCACGGAAATGACAAATCTAGTTTAAATCCATATTTCTGTAAGACTTCCATTGATCGTAGATGAGCCAAATCCAAACCTTCTTTCTCCCAACACCCCAAATTTCAAAACCCATATTCTCCATAATGATTTAATGGTAAAGAAAATGGGCCTTGAATATTGGATTTAGATCAACTTAAGAAAAAGAATTCAGCAGCATACTGAAAAGCAGCTGTGAAATCACTTTTCTTCCCTCCCCAATTTATTTCAGTTTAAGTAAAATGAGTTGTGTAGCTATGGATGTATTACAGTGAGGATGTATTACCTTCTATCATTAGTACTAAAGAGCTACCTCCACTTCAGCCTTTCCAGTCGTTCCTATGAACACTTGAAATAATTCTGCCAAGGACTGCATCTTGGAAGAAAAAGGAGGCTGAAAGTCCTGAGTGACAATGAATTGCAACAGGAAAACTTGCACTGTCTTACCAGAGCCATCACCGTATCTCTGTGAAACTGAGCAATTAGGTTAGCCTCGTTATTCAGGGAGACTTAAAATAGGATTTATTGGAAAAGCAGTAAGTAGAATAGTCTCCGCCTAAATAAATGGTATTAGTGGATATTATTAGTTAACTGTTAGTTATGTAACAATCTCATACATTTGCAGCATAAACATGTTAATATTGATAGCTGACTACATATGAGCCAGCAAAGTGTGCAGTCAGCCAGGAGGGCCAGTGGCATCTTGGCCAGCAGAAAAGGGGGTGATTGTCCCCCTGCACTGGGCACTGGTGAGGCCACCCCTTGGCTATTGTGTTCAGTAGTCTCCATTCTGCATAGCATTTGACAAAAATACATTATTTATTTAGAGAAGAATGGATATTTTTTTCAGTCTTTCGTTGGATTTTTCAGCTTCAGTGGTGTACAAAGTACGGGGGAACAGTGGGGAGGAAAGCATTTTCCCTGTTAGTTTCTTAACATAATGCAGTATCACACGACTTATACACATCTTTCTGTCCATAATTATATTAGATTATCTTCTGACACGATTCTGAATCGCCTGTGCTTGCCGTCTGATTTCTAACACTTCCATCCTTCTTTGTCTTCTCACAAGCAGTTCACCTAAGTGAACTCCAGGAGGTGAATCTGCTAAGGTTTTGTAAGACATGAAAATTCCTGAAGTTTTACACTCCAATCACTTTTACTTCTTCACGTTGCTCTTGCTAATACCCTTTTTTCAGCGATTGTCTGGGTCATTTGCCTGAGGCTAAAGCATCAGCACAGCTCAGAGCTGGGAGGAGGTTTCCCAGACCCAGCTGCCTGAACTACATAGTGACTTCAAGTGGAAAAGAAAGCTGCATCAAGCTTCTGCAGTAAACACTGGGCTTGTTATGATTAATAACATCTTAAAAAGATATTTTAAGATGTTATTAATGAACCAGATGCAATTTCTACTGGCCTATTGGTAGTCCTATTGTAGTAGTGAAAACCAGACAAGCCAAAACATGCTTGAAACTTCTCTTACCTCAGATCCTCTTTATTGGTTTATAGGCTGACATTAACCTCAGCTCATGCATAACCACACTGCTGCTTTTTCACAAGATTTAATTTGTAGCCCTAGTTTGTCTTTAAAATGCTTTGATGCCCTTTATGTTTGGGTCTTAAAACTCGAATGCTCCATTTTCACGGTGTAATTATTCTGAAAGCCTTCCTTGATAGTTTTATATGATGATTGTGTAAAAAATCTGTAAACTCTGCTTTAGAAACTTCAGATTATTTCAGTCAGTATTTCTGTACCTTGCTCCTACAGAGCTTCTATTGTCTTTCTGGAAGTATTAACTTTGCTTTCTGCTCTAATTTGTTTGTAATGCTCCTTAACTCTGCTGCAGCCTCCCTTAAGCTATTACTAATATCAGGAGCTCTCCTGATGTGGGTGGTGGGCGAGGATGGTTATCACTCGGACAAATTATGAGAGAAATGATGTGACTGGTCGCACTTTGGTCAATTATTTTAACCAGGTGGATAGAACAGCTGGGTCGTTTGTGTAGGGACATTTTATTCCTTTATTAAATGTTTCTGCATTTCAGAAATCCTTATTGAGCAAGAAACCTCAAACCAGAAAAAGAATATAAAAGAACTTCTGGGACTGGGAGGCAGCCGGGACTGGGAAGGCAGCTAAAAACCCGAGGGCAGGCCCCTCACTGGCCGCCAGGGGGCGCGCTCCGCACACGCACTAGGAGGAGAAGCTTCTGGAAGGCCGCGCGCTGGCGGCGGGACGCGGGGTGCGGGACTCAGCAGCGAGAGCGTCGCGTGCTCAGTGCGGGATCGGCAGAGCGGCTCTGGAGGCGGCCGCTCGCGTTCGGAGGTCAGTTTCTTTCTAAGGCTTTCTTATCTGAAGCGCCTGGGCTGAGGGGACCGGCCCTGCCCTGCCGTTTGCGGGTTAGTTAGCGAGCGGGGCGCGGGAGGTGCGGAGCGTGGTCGTGTCTCCGCGGGAGGTGAAGCAGCAGCGCGGCTGGTCTCTTGCGCGCACCAGATACCTGGAGGCGTCTTGAGAGCAGCAGGTTGGGCGTGAATGCCGCTGAGCTGGGCGTTAATGTTTCCTTTGTGCGGTGAATAGCTGCCGGCTGAAGCTGCCCGGCGGCCGGTGCTGGGGCCCGGCTGGGGCTGGTGCTGGGGCCCGGTGCTGAGGCCCGGCTGGTTCTGTTTTGTAACCTGTGTGGTGAAGCACGGCAAGTGAAAGCTGCAAGATGTGCAGTTGCACATGGTTTCGGTAGTTGTTTGGGTTTGTTGGTTTGTGTTTCTGGGGGTGTTTTATCCTGCGTTGCTGTGTTGTGGAGCAGGCTGAGCTGTGCAGTAGCCGCCTGTGTGAGACAATGCTCCCCCAGTGCTGTTTTTCAGACTCGGTTTTTAATTAATTCTTGATATTTTCTTAGATGGGAGTTTGTGTGAGAGGTAAACTCTGATTCTGAACCTGAATCTGTCTTATTTCCTCTCAGAGTTTCTACTTTTAATGTTTGCGGTTGATTTTTTCAGTTTTTGATGCATCAAAATACATTTTCCATTCAATATTTGGATAGCAATGAATTACTTGGGCTTGTGTTGGAAGATATGGACTCAACTGGTAGAAGAATCAAGTCCTTCATAATGCCAGATACCAGTCGTGTAGATTTCTGCCCTGCAACTTACAAGTGTTGAGAATTTCACTTGCTATTACAGCATCTTGTTGTTTAAGGTTGCAGTAAAGAATCTGTTCAGTGTTTAGATGTTACTTGTGAAACATTTTTGTTTGTCATGTAAGACTGAGTGGGAGTGGAGCCGTTGTTTTGTTATCTCCACTTGAAGTGTAAGCAAGCACACGTGTGCATGCATTTGTGTACATAAACACACAATTCAAAGCCCAGTTTTAACTGCTAAATATTTACGTTAACAAATCTGATCTGGCTGCAGTAGGTGGTAAAAAGAAGGAAGAGACTGGCAACTGTTTCAGAGTAGTTGCCATGCAGAGATTATCCAGAAGTTGACTGTAGAAGAAAGCATGCTAAAAAGTATGTGAAAGATAGAGAAGTATGTGTCTAGGAACAGAATCTGAACTCTGCAGCAGTTACTGACTGCAGTCTGTTGTTCAGATTGTTGATCTCATTGCCAAGTAGAGTGCTATGGAATTTGAACTTTGAATTTCCATTGCTTGACTAACCAGGAGTAGCAAAACCAGGGTGATTTCTATTTATTTTTTTTTTAACTACATGCAGAGAAAAGGAGGATGAAGTGCTTTGAAGATTAAAGTAGGTCTGAATCCATGATGTATATCCAAAATGAACACTTATCATATATAAAGTTCTGTCACTTCCAGCCCCTTTTTTTCCTCTTGTTTCCACTTCCATTAGTGGAACATAAGCATCACAGGCTGCCACATGGCCACATTTGCTAAGGACACACTAGTTTTCTGAGGACATACCGCTGCCTCCAGAATGACTTGCAAATCCGTTGTAATTCAGGAATGCTGAATAAAAGGCAGCTTCCTACCCTAGAGATGGGGAGGGAGTCAGCTAGGCACTTTATAATACCAATTTAATCACAGTAACCGTGTTCAGTTTATAATTGCATTCTGCAAACATACATCAACAGCTCTTTCTGTAACTAAATGATACAGAAATTGTCTTGATCTTCCTAAAGCTAGCACTAGATGTTGGTAATAATCAGTAGGTCCCTGCAGTAGGAAGGCAGTAGGTGTGCTGTAGTTTCCAGCATTCAGCAAAGGCATCAGATGGCAGCAGGTGAGAAGGTGAGGTTTCTCAACTTGATGCAGACAAATACACAAACTTTGTTAAATCTGATGTAGACTTTTTTTTTGTCAGTATCAGAACCAAATCTGAAAAGAGCTTACACATTTGTGACCATATCTCAGGCTGCAAATAGACCTGGTCTCTGAATCCTCCTGATAGCATCAAAAAGTTTGTGGTTTTCTAATATAGATGCTTTTTTTCATCCTGGGTTGAGTACTGTTCAGTTTTGGTGCTTCCAGAGTTAATCTTAGTTGTCCAGCTTGTGTTTCTTTTCTTGTGTTTTGGGTTCTTTTTCTCCCTTCTTTTAATCTTGGTGAAACAATGCATTAATTTATGACCATTTTTTTTAACCTCACTAGTGTATTTTAACTGGACAATGCCCATTTGCAAGTGCACATCTGTAAATGCTGTGATGATCTGAAACTTTTTTGTTGGAGTTGAGAGGCAACATTTGCACTAATCATCAAAGATAAGATGATGTGACAAAGCACTGATAATCTCCAAGCATCAGTGTTGCTGTGAGCACCTTCCAGGGTTCTGACTCCATGGCTTTTTCCAGAATTTGACTCTTTTTGTGTCTTAAAGTTTCTGACACAAATGTATCTTTGGTGGACAGCGTAGGGGGAAACATTGATCATAGTTAAAATAACTCGATTTCTGAGGACAGAATGAACATCAGCCCTGAATATGCTGTATGTAATAATAATATTTTTTTTCTTCCCTAGCAGAGGGCTTTTAGCCAAAGCTCTGCCACTTAGGCTGAAGTTTCCTCTCCCTGATAGTGAGGATCACATCACAGCAGCAGGATGGCTTTACAATACTTAGTGCTCCCATGATCTGAGCATCATTAGTGTCTGAAATGGGATTCTCAAGCCAGTAACTTGTATTAGTGTTACTTCTGTTCATGGGAGACAACTGGAGAGGCAGTTTTTGTGGTGAGTTATGGGAAAATGCAGTGTAATGAAAACTCAACTGCAGTACACATGTTGCAGCTGTCAGATGGCTCATTTTAATACAGCACTCTGAGTGTGCATCTGAGGATCACTGAACACAGAACTGAAAGGTTTCTTTTAGGTGACCTGAAACCTTTGCATTTAATTTCCCTCTCCCTTTAGGTAAAATCTGTTAGTATTTTGCCACAGATTTCTCTGATGTGTGATGGAAATACAGTGTGAAAATGGGTGTGTTGTGCCTTCCCCTGCTCTCAGGTGATGGGAGCTCTCTGCCTTCCAACCTCTGAGTTTCCAACTATTCTTCCTTAAGATAACAATATTTTACTTTATGTACCTCTTGTTTTGCATTCCAGGTGCTCAATTAACATTCTGTTAAATCACATCTTTCCAGCTTTGGTCTGAAATATCTTACCGAGGCCTAATCTACATCATCATTATTCTGGGCACCTAAGTGAAAAACTTGAGTACAAATAAAAGGATCCACGAATGTTCTTGATAGAGTGTGTGTGATGAACTGCTTGAGAAGATTTGCTGTATTTGCTGGATGCCTCAGGCTAAGGCCATTTGTTAGGTCTGAAATGTGAATTTTAGAAATAAATCAATACACTAGTCAGTGCTGAAAAAACCCTCTGTGCATCTTACAATAAATGGAAAAAAAGAGTTAGATTCTCAGCTGAGCAATGCTTTTAAATTCAAATTATCTTTTTCCAAAGTATTTGAAGTGACATTTCCTCTGTCAAATAGTTTCAAATGCTGAATTCTGCAATTTGCTACTTGCTTTCTCAAGATTTATCATAAAATCCATCATCAGCCTCTTCTTAGTGTAAATGCAGTTAATGTGTTAATCTCAATCACACAGATGTGTCCTGAAACCAGTGAGTGCTGTAAACAACAGGTTTTAATCTGATTTAGTGTGTAACTTCTCACAGTATTCAAGAAACATCTTCTGATCGTTTTATTGACAAGTAAATTTGCAAGAAAAGCTTCCTCAATAAGTACATGCGGTTTAAAAATAATCCTGACGTTTGTGCAAACTATTAGTCTGCTATTTCTTCACTCAAGCAAGAAGCAAAAATGCAGGAGATGTGTAATTTAGTGACTTCAGAATGAGCAAAACAAGCCCAGAATCTCTGTGGGCAGTGGGCTGGGGTAATGTAGCCCATGTCAGTTCTGCTGGGTTGTGATGCACTGTGTCAGCCTGAGTTCAAATGGATCATTAATGGAACTAGAGCTGCTCAGGATTCCATGATGTGTAATGGGCTTAAAGGAAGGAGTAGCACAGGTAACTGTTGCTGGGTTCCTCTCTGTCATTAGGGAGTCAAAGAGCAGAAGCCATCACTGCCCCCCTTACCTGCACTGCTAATGAAATTAATCCAGCTGTAAGTTGAGACAAGATGACACATACTGTACTCAATATACACTGCTGTGCTTGAGCTGGCACGGCTCAGTGCCAGGCTGCAGGCTGCTGAAACCTGTGAAGAGGCATTTAGGACAATGAAGTGGTTCAGGTCAAACTGTCAAAACTGAACTTAGTGAGGAGTTTTGGGCTAGCTGGGCACCACTGCTCCAGCTGTGTGTTGAAAGCATTCAGCAGCAAATGCTATAATGAAGTCCCATCATAGTTCATTCCTAGCAGGATTTTGGAGTTCAGTGTTTCCATGTGAATAGTCCTCTCAGTTTTAGACAAAACATCTAAATGTGTTTCTCTTGAGAAGAGTGTAATGACATTAGAGATGTCCTGTCTAAGGTGATAGTATTGGGTATATTCCTTATCTTCCCATCTGCAGTGGGAGTTCTCATGTCCTCTATAACTTCATTTTCTTGCAAATAGACTAAATAGTGCCTGAGAGGATAGGTGTGACACATGGCATACAGGAGCAGTGTGTAATGTGCTCTGCCTTTTTTATAAACAATAAACACCTTCTCCCCCACGTGTGTTTTTCCCTCTTCAGTTACTCAGGGCAATATTTAATCAACACAGTTAAAAGTATGGGGCTTTACTTACACATTCCCTTCAGTTCATGGAGGCTGGGTTTTTACTGCACAGTAACCCTGGCTATGGGATAAGGAGCCCATACCTTATGGTCACCATCTTCTTGTCTCTGCTTTTAAGGAATGCTCTATCTTCCTTCAAAAGTGGCTTTACAGCAACTATCCTAAAAATGACCTTTTTGTCACTGTAAGCACAGATTCTTTCTTTGTACTTTTTTTTAAGGCAAAGATTTCTTGCTTATATCAAAAGTGAATGATATTTGTGAAGCTCTATTGGAATAATTGCTCATTAACTCTGAAAAAGCATTTTAGTCTTTGTTCTGTTATTTCCTTCTTACTGCACGATACAAAGCAGCTTCACAGATTAAAAAAAAAAAATGTATAAAGATCTACATATATTACACAGCATATGAGGAATGGAAAAATAAACATTAATCAGTGTCATAAAATCTGTCTGAATTCCGTCGTCTCTTCCCTAGACTGGAAAAGTCCTAGCTAAGAGTGAATTTTATGAGCTCAGTTAAATGCTGATTATTCTTTTCTTGGGACCCAAGGCATCAACAGCAGACTCATCTGAATCTCTAAGCACCATTAAGTCAAGTCCCTATTGCAGCTACAGAGTGTTAGCACTGCACATAATGACACCTGCTCTGTGTCTGTCAGACCACTGTGCCCCGAAGTGGTGTTTGCTCTGGGCTGCCTTGGGAAGATCTAGTGCTGCAGCAGGACAGCTCCTCTCCATCTGGTACAGGGTGCTCTCAGCTACCTGCCTCTTTCTCTCTGGAGAGGTTCTGTATTTTAATTCACATGCCATTTAGAAATGGGATGTTACGGGCAGCAAGAAATCAGCCATTGGCTTTAACTGAGCAGTAAAGAGGAGGTTGGAATGTGTCTGTATGTAAATGTTCACAAAGGAAAAAATTAATTACTGAATTTGACTGGTAGATTCTTTTCTGACTGAGAACAGAAATAATATTTCTTTCCTGTCAATTGTGTTCTGCTCACAAAAATAACAGCTAATACATGTAACTAATGTGTTTGTTGTGGTTTACAAATCCCACTGACTTCTTTGACCTTTATTTCTTCTGAGCTTTAAGGATCTGGATCACTTTTCTGAAGTTGATGCTTGTTTCATTCTGGTACCTTTGAGGTGTATTTCACTAGTGTTGTGTTACACTCTGGGCTGTAGAGGCAAGATAATGAAACCAGTGTAATCAAGTATTGTGAAATGTCCAGGATTTTTGCAACAAAATTAAATCTGTTTTAGCAATTTACTGCTCTTACTTGTTTCTGTTTTCTCCAAAACCCCAATCAGAGTAGGCACTGTGACAAGTAAAACCAACATCACTGGTTTTGGTGACAAGCTAGGAGGGGTGCAAAATAGAACAGCTCTTCAGAGCACCACACCTGATGTGTATGAAATCTGTTGAGAACCAAAATAATACTTAGCTTCTTGTTGGTCTTATAAATAGTTTATAGCCATAGTTTTTCATCAGGCCATCACAAGGAAGTGCTTCAGTGTCCACTTCAGCATTTTCACAGGCTGCCACACATTGACAGATGTGCAGTGAACACTCAGCCTCTCCCTCCAGCTGGTTACCTGACAACAAAGCCCCAAACAGCATGTGCTTGGTGTCTGCATGGGGCAGTGGCAGTAATGAGCATCTCCAGGTGAGCTTGGAAAGTGCTCAGTTACTTGGCCTAGGAGGTACAAGTTGTCTAACATCTAGAAGTGTAGCACCTGCTTTCTCAAGACAAGTGAGAACTACCCCTAACTGATTAGGGCTTTTTTGTTTTGGTAAAAGAAAAAATCTTCTTTGAAGAGTTGCTCTGTGTAAATTTGCATGACCATTTCTTTCACACTCTTTTAAAAAACCTTTAAAAAAATGCATTTATGTGAAGATTCTGTGATTAAAGGTTATTATGTGCAGATCTTTGTTTGTGCTTGGCAGAAAGGCTGTGGAGGTAAATTTCCACAGATTCTATTAATTTGGTTTATTGGTGCTTATCTGCATTATAAATCAATTAAACTTACCAAACAGTGATAAGCCATCAACTATTCCTACTCAATTCCTTAGTCTGCTCTAATATAGCTGCTGCCTTGTGAATTCCTAAATCGAGTATGTAAGTGTAGAAACAGATTTAAATAAGCAAAATACTGGTTTGATGTACAAATGATTCCTATATATGTAGCTGTTTGGAACACCTCTACGTGTGCATGCACAGACACTTCAAAGAGGGAAAGGATAGAATTTGGAGGAAATAAAGCTGTTACCTGAGCAGAGGTTTTAAATGAATAATACACATTCTTCCACTTGGTTCTTTTGCCTTGATCTCAGTTTGGGTCTGAAATTACTTTGGATTTGACAGGAAGGTTTTTCTTGGAATGCATTGGGGTTTTCTTCTGCAGTCACTTTCCTAGCATGTGTGGTACCTGATACTTGTGCTGATGTGGCAGGCTCCATTTCTGCAGAGGTGTCTGTGTTTGTAAGGCTGTGGTCTGGAAATGTACATGCTGCTGGAAGTGTAATGCCAGCCTAAGATCACCCTGTCATCTTACACTCTCTGAAGTGAAGGGATTTGGCCAAGAGAAGCTCATGTAAGCATACAATGGACTGAGTGTCCTCAGGAGGTGTGGTGAGAGGGAATGGCAGTGTGGGGAATTCTGATGCTCTCCACAGGATCAACCAGTGATGTTGCTCTGAATTCCAGCAGTGTCCAGGGGATGCCTGGACACAGTCCCTGGAGAGCAGCAGAACTTTTCCCTTCACGCTGGTCTGCATCATGCTTGCTGCAGGAGAATGAGGTGCTGGCTTCTCTGGCTTGGACAGCAGCTTCTGTGCCTGAAACTTGAAGGCAGAATTCCTATTTTAAATTTAATTTCTAGAATTCAGTGGACTTCAGCTTCAGTTGTGACTGCAGAATTTTGAGGAGTGTAGATAACCACTGAAGTTGTATTTAATAACACCTTGGTTTTGCTGCTTGGTACTTGGCATGTAGCTGTTTGGGAAAGGCAGTGCTGTTAAATAACCCCCTCAAAGTCTTTGAGAGCTTCAGTGCAGTGTCTTCTCCATCTCTTAAAATACAGCTCCTGAGATGTAGTTCTGCAGAGTTACACAGGGTAAGAACTCCCTAGCCCAGAGTAATGCCCTGTAGTGTTTGTGATGAAGTCTGGAGAAGATCATTCGTGGAGTGTGTTAATCTGGGAAGCAAGCACCTCTGCTCTGCTGCAAAAGTCATGTCTCTTCCTTTTGCAAATTCAGTGTTCTCTTGGCTCTGTGACCAAAGGAAAAACCTTCCTTCTTGTAATAATTTTATTTTTATAGGTCATCTTAGAATGAAAACCTGGTAGGTGATAGAACAGAAGTTTTCTCTTGCCCTTGGAAGTTCTAAGAAGTGCTGGTATATGTTTTTTCTATGAAATTACATAGTGGGAGCAAATGGAATCTTGAACTTGGGCTGTGAAGGTGAAATAATGTACTGTTCACTCTCATTTGTATTAAGTTGTATTTGTAAACTGTGTGACAGAAATGCCCGGCATATTTGCATATAATAAATAGCTCATTTTAAACAGAAGGCTGAATATTGCAGAAGCCAAAACTAAAACTGCTCAGAGAAAGCTAACTATCAGTTGATGGTTTTGCCAGAGCTGCCTTGCTCCCATCAGAAAGCAGAGTGCTGCAGCGTGTGGCTGAAGTGTATTTTGTTAGACAGAAGGAACAGGATAAATAAAGTTTACTGGGCTGAAAAACAGCTTCTGTTGCACAGTGTAAAAGGTAACTCATGACAAGAGGTAGGGAAAACTCAATGAGGATTTGAAGTTGGAATTTGATTCAGAGGCTTACAGTACCCAAGAGCTTATTTCTTAACTCTGGTCCTGGGAGACTGGAAGTTTTTCTCACTCAGAAAAAAAGATGTTTTTATTTCCTTACAAATAAATGTCAAATATTCCTATTAATTTTAATGACTCTTGTAGAACCCAGAGTTTCATCAGCGATTCTTCCCCTTCAGAATTAGTAAGTTTCAAGGGAGTAGAGTTTTAAATGAATTTAAAGTGAGTTATTTAAGTTTTTTTCTTCTTCTTCTTTTGGGTATTATAGTAATTTAAAGTCTGCTTGTTTTCATCACCACTTTTTATTTTTACAGATTATTTTGGTGTTGCAGGAAGTTTATTTTTCATTGCAGAAATGTGTTTACTTTCTTTTCATCCAATCTAGCACAGCTTATATATCATGAGAAGGATCAATTCTCTCAGTGCTTAGTTTTGGAGGTGATGGAATATGGAGATGAAAATACACAGTGGGCTTTGCTGGTCTGGTGCCCCAAAATCTGTAGGATTTGCAGCTGATGCTGCTGAATGAGTATCAAGAGCTGTATGAATTGTGTTCATTAGTTTTCCCTTTCATGGTGTAAATTTCCCAACCTGATCAGCACCTGGGGTTTGCCCAGAGGTGCTGCCTTGCAGCTGGACTTAATGATGGTGGTGTTAGTATTTTTAACTGTGGAGAGTGCATTTCTGTTCAGCATAATCTGATGCTTTTAGTGGTTTAGTGTAGGGAAGGAACTGAGCATGTGTCTGTCTGGGGGAACCTCACCTCTACTAGTAGAGGTACAGTAAAGAATGAACAAGTAATGCTGCTTTTAGGTTTATTTGCATCTCCCAAGATTTTGCTATTGGATTGCTTTAGTGTGATTAATAGGACTGCAGGCTTCATACTGGGAGATCAAGTTCTCATTCTGTTTCAGACCTAGATAGCTCATCTTAGGTGGTATTTTTTTATTGGCAATTTCCTGGTTTTTCCATAATTTTCATGGTACTGTTTCAGACAGAAATTTTCTTACACCATTAGTATGTATGTTTTAAATGGATTTGCTGAGGCTTGGTAGTTGCTGGTTGTGCTTTCTCTTCCCAACTAACAGTCTTGAAGGTGATTAGGCAGCTCTTACTCAAAGCAGCAACTGCTCTTCCGTACTTTGAAGAGACTGAACCTTTGAAAAACATAACCAAATAAAATAATGAAAGCCTTGAAAACCTTGGGAAGGATTGCAGCTTGGCAGATGTTGCCTCTGGCTCTTGGTGTAGTATTGCAGTTGCTGCAGTTGTGTAAAGTGAAGTGAAGAGGTCTTTAGTGTGCAGGACGGGTAATATCTGTGGCTTCACGTGGAATGGAATTCTTGTGAGAGTTGTTTTTTAGGTGACAGCAACAGCTCCAAACTTCATCATTGTTGAACAAGCTGAAATGCTCTTGTTTTTCAAGCCTGCCACAAAATGAATACATCTTGTTGAATAATACTGCTGCTTTTGTGGAGCCATTGCTATGCTTACTTAAATGCTTAGGGACAAAACACTAACCACTCTGTGTGTTTTATGGTTAGCATTATCTCAACAATTCACTTGAGTCTGCTTATGGATAAATACATTTTAATATGTTTGATGTATAAGAACTTAAGCCAACAGACTCTCAGTACATTGACATTACCACTTTGTGACAATTGGCTACCAGTTCCTTGCTGTTAATGTTGCTGGTCAGTGGAAATAGTCTCAGTGTATTGTGAGACCTACAGCTGGGTCTCATCTTTGGCAAATCTTACCAGTGCCATTCAGGGGCTGGTGTAGGAGCTGAAAGCTCTGACAGGTCTTCAGGTGGGATATCTGGGAGTTGCTGCCTGGATGCTGGAAACTTAGCCAAAGGATTGGGCAGTGCTAAAAGAAAAAAGTAGTCGTAAATGTCTTTGCTGTGCAGTGAGACTGCTCTGTGCTTCTTGCTGCTATGATGCAAAAGGCTTTTCATCAGCCTTTCCTCTCCTGCTGCTCTGGCCTTCAACCTGGCTTTGCTGCTGCCATAGGATCTGCTAAGCAAGGCTGTGTGTTGGATAAGCTGAACACAAGCTTGCTTCAGACCTCTTTGCTTGAGTTTTGAGCTGTTGATGTAGAGATACATTCAGACTTTCCAAAGGAAATTGTTTCCCCTATAAATGTCCAGATTTGGTGAAACCCAAGCAGTAAAAGTTCATCTGAACCATGAAGTATCATAAAATTTCTATCCTTGAGCAGTCTGCTGATCACCTGTAATGGTGGCAAAGCCAGGATTCATTTCAGCTGCAGACCTGGCGGAATCCATTCATACTCCTGGCTGTGAATTTCATCAGTCTTGAAATGTTTGAGGTTTATAGTTGAGAATGTTTAATGACTCATCTGAAGCAGACCTCACGGATGCTGTAACACACTTCTTACAAGAAGTGAACCTGCAGGAAAGCTCTGTAGCAAATCTGCAGAAATTTTGGCTTTCAGGTTAGAATTGCAAGGACTCCGATGCAAAATGACAAGTCTTTGTTTAAAAACCTGGAAACCACGATGCCTGTGTTTTCAGTGCTTGCTCACATCTGGGGCAGCTTATATTTTGAAATGTTGCAGTTGACAAGTTTGAGGAGAGGGCAGCTTTTGTTGGAGCATCACAAAGCAATGGAAGCACTAGAATTTATTGCTAAAACAAGCCTTAGCAGTGCTTAGGATGGCTCTGCATGGATTCCCCTCTCCAGATGTGACTGCATTTTACAGGGTGGGCATGGCAAAGCCTGCAGTGTGGATGGGGCAGTGGAACCTGCAGTCCATTCTGACAGAACATGCCTTCTTTCTGCACATGATGCAAGTAGCCACGAGCGAACAGTGGGGCTTTCTCTGACCCTTTACAGGTTGTTCAAGGGTTCTGAGTGTATGACTTCTGCTTTCAGTTTAACCAGAAGTTGTAGAATGTCCCTGAGAAATCATTATTTTTTTTTTTAACACATTCCTTAATCTAATACCAGGCATCTCTTGCAGCATCTCATCTGGGATCATTTCATCGGAAGCTGTTATGAAATTTCACTTGATTTTGGTCTGTTACACATACCACAGACTGAAACTAATGCCTAAAGCAAACAAAAATCCAAGCAAACCCCAAAACAATATTCAGACATACTGTGGTTGTCTGCTTTTTTTTTTCCTGATGTTCAGTGTGTTGTATGTGTTGGGGTTTTTTTTTGTCTTGTTTTTTTTCAGAATACTTGGTATTTTTTGTTCCTCCTCTGAGTGTTAAGACTGTGTAGAGTAACATGCACTTAGTTAAAGCTGGCTGCTGAACTATGTGGATTCTTCAGCTCTGGATTCTGTTTTTATGAATACTACAATTATCCCAACTGACACTAGATTCAGGATGGCAGTAGGAACCAATGGGGAGAACTGTGTTGCTCTGGAGACAGGCTTCCTGTCTTCTTTTCTCTTTTATATTACCTCTTTAAATGAGATGATGCATTTCAGAGGATGAATGTGGTAAAATATTTTTTTGTATATTCCCCCAGATGTTAATAAAATAAATAAGATCAGGGAAGCCATTGCATTTCTCAGCCAAGACTCCTCTTTTTTATTCTGCTGTTTTAGTTGAAGTGAATTTTTGGTTTTAATACTGCATCAAACTGCTGTTAGCTCTACCTTTTCCATCTTTTTCTCGTGATTTAATAAAGCAAGACAAGGGTGTGGTTATCATGAGGATATACTTCTGGAATAGTATAATAAATGAGGTCTTAATGGGAAGTTGGAAACACTGATGATTTATGGCTTTCTACAACACTCATTAGGCATACACATCAATGTGTAACATCCCATAAATTACATTACATGCTGTAAAAAGCCATAAATTGTCATTTTTAGTGTGAGTTATTGCCATTAAAGACTTTTATTCCCCACTGCTAGTGTGAGTTTCTATGGCTTCCTCACCAATTCCCTGACTAATGATTTCAGCAACTGCAGGAAGGAGAGCAGGAGATACAGTGGCTGATTAGGTAGCACAATTGCCTTAAAGCTGTTAAGTCAGAGGTTAAACTACTTTATAGAGAAAATATGATGTACTCGCCTGGTAACATCCTTAACATTGAGCATTTCCTAATATCATTCAGACCAACTGTATTATTTTTCTTCTCTGCTGCTAGTGTCTGCTGCTGAAAACCAGGAATGCTTTTAAATTAATGATACCAGTTTGTAGTGAGCAGTCAGCTGCAGTAGAATGTAGATAAGCTAAACCCTGTGGAGCAATTCAGTCTCTCCCGTTGATCTGCCCATCACAGAACTTGCAGCAGTACCTCCGAGGACGTATTGCAGATATTGCCACAGTAGACTGGAGTAAATGGTGGGGTTTTAATGAGTTATCAAAGCTCTGGCTTCTGTGTCTTACTCTGTATTGCGAGTGAACTTGGACAGAGGTCGATAAGGTGAGGGAATTGCAGGTAGTGTTGTTTGTGGCTTTATCTGTGTGTTGTTGGGTTTTGTTGTAGAAAAACAACGCATCAAATTTTTCTGAACTTCTAATTTTAGGCATCTTTTGAGGATGCTTTTACTTGAGAAGTGAGCACACCTTTCCTGCTGCTGCCTATAGAGTGTCATTAGGAGAACTAGATGCTGCAGCTTGTAAATGCAATGAAAAACCAAAATAATATCTCATGGATTTTCCAAGAAATTCCTTCTGGCAAGTCTGTTCTTTCCCCTGTAATCCCCTAGTGCATCATGGCTTTGCCACGCCTCCCTTACACCTCAGTGCAACAAGTACCTTTCCTCCTCCAGCATCTTCCACTTACTGAGACACAGACACGAATCTAAAAACCATCTCGGTAACCTTGATTGAGAATAGTCCTGATCCAAATCAACGTTAAGGTTTGCGAGCCATTTGTGTTGCGTTGTGAGAGGTTTTTGTTCTCTCCATCCCCCAGCCCTGCCCTGCCGGCTCAGCCCGTTTCTGGCGAAATCGTGCCCTCTAGTGAGGCAGGGCACGGGAACCTTCTGCTCTGCTGCTGCCCTCGGAGCTGGGAGGACTCATGGGGCTCACACGAGTGCTGCGAGAGACGAGGATCAGGGCTCTGGTGTTCGTAACGTGCTCCTGAAGCTGCCACCCCCCGTGTGTGGTGCTGGTTGTTCTCCGAAAGCCTCGCCCAGCAGCCGGTGTGCAGGAGCTCCCGGGTGTGTGGGTGGTGGCAGTGCTGAGCTGGGAAACAGGAGACACACCTGCATTGCTTAGTATATACTGGAAAAATCGAATTGATATGGAGGAAAGCCAAAGAATGTTCAGATATTAAGAAGTCGGTTGAAGTCAATACAGAGGCTGCGTGAAGTAACTTGACTGAAATTTGGGAATGCCTCTTAAAGTGGGGGGTGATTTTGCTGACCAGTGATTCCAACCTTTGTTTGAATTCAGCTGTGATACCCTGGCGTGGTCACTTAGAATGGGTCACCTGACAGTTTAAAGTGTTAATACTTTTGATATATATTCAATTGCTTTCAATACTATAATAATGGAATCAGTATTTTGTAAGACATGTTTGCCATTGTCCAGTTCACTCATGTTCATTGCAGATTTTGTGCCATAAGAGGATTTTGCTCCTTCATAGGGTGTTGCTGAGCCTTTTACAGTCAAATACTGTGTGACACATTCCAAAATAAGAATAGTGAGTGAATGGAAAGAATTGCTTGGAGTTCAATTTGTATTTCATGAGATAGACATCTTTTATTAACAACTTCGAGGGTCTACTGCTGTAGAATTATTTTAGCACTGTTAAGAAACAGAATTTATTCATGATATTCCTCAACTCTTACATTAAAAAGGTTATGTAAGAAAACAGTTTCATTGTTGTGGAAACTAGATCTCAAATTACTTTTTATGCTGTATTTGATTTGCATTGAGTAATTGTCTTATTCATTCTGCTTTAAAACAAATACAGTTTCAGAATTTTTATGAATGAAATAACTGATAAGTTCAGTTTGTCTATGAAATTTTGCCTGCCATCATCTGCTTTCATGTTCTTTCAAAACGTGTTTTTTTTTCTTTTAAAACCAGTGTTTTGGTATTTTGAAATAGGACATTTTGATTTTTAGTGATTTTAAAAAATAGTTTTTTTTTTTTCCTTTTTGGGTGGTGGGGAGGGATCATATCTTGCCAAACATTTAGACTAATTTATTTTTGATGAGTTAAAGAACTCATTAACATATGTTACACATGGGAATTCACATGCCAAATCACATTAAATGACTTTGCTGCTGTGAGCTACATCCCATGAAGTCTGGGTTTTGATGTGATCTTTTCCCTGAGAAACATTTTAGTGATATAAATCCATATATCCCAGCTGAACTGCTGCATCATGTCACATTGACACTGTAGCCAGCAGGAGATGAAGAGTAATGGTTTACAAGCCCTTCTGGAAATAGTGAATATGTGTCATTGGAAGAGTCATGTGGTCCCAAGCAAGCATGAAACCATGTTGAAGAGCACAAAAAACCCAGTGTTTTAATTATCATTAAAGCTGACAGAGTTCATAGCAGGAAAATGTAAATGGCAGCAAAGGCCAGAGCTCTTGTACAGGCTGTTTTGAGTGATAACTTCTCTGTTTTGGGGACCATGCTCAAGGGACTTTATCCTGTGCCAGGCAGAACTTGTGCCTTATCTCCTGCTTCCATCCCCTGCTTCCCACGGTGTCAGCATGCTCAAGGTCTTCTTTTCACTAACAGATGCATTCTTCCACTTTGCACAAAATAACTGCAGCTGATACTTCATCACAGCTATCTCTGAGAAGATATTTTTAAATTAAAGTGATATAAATTGCTTCAAAATTATCGCATGCTTGAAATATACACACAGCATTTATTTGTTTAGAATGGAAGTATTGTTTATGGAGCACACATATACATATTCTTTTGTTCCCAAATGAATGGGTAGAAAAATTTGGAAACATTGGCTGAAAAAGTTGTGTGGATTTCTAGCTTGCCTCTCCCTAGTTATTAGTCAGCTGTGCACATAAGAGCTCTGTCTGAATGAGAATTAATCAATTGTGCTCATTGTTAAATCTAGCTTGATTGTTGTCTTCCAGTTGCAAGGATGTTACTAGGCTTTCTCCTTCCAGTGCTTAAAACCCTGTTCTGATTTCTTGCCTGAAATATTTATGGCCACTGTTTGTCTAACTTAAGACCTTGTAAGGTCTTTTACTCAAATACCCCAAACTAAAGTACATAATAAAAAGCAGTATTTGCTCTTCAGAAGCATTTCCAAGAGTCCTGTGAGACATCGGTGTGGTGATAACTTCAGGTGGAAGGGGAGAGCTTTGTTTTGGGAACAAATCTGTTCTTATTTTCTCTTTCAGATGTTTGCAGTGATTGGAAGCTGCTGTTAAGCAGTTTCTTTTTCAGGGTCTTTTTCTGGTAGTTGCTATGCAGTATTTCAGAGCAGGCTCCATGGTATGTGACTATGAGGGGATTTTTGATCCATGCTAGCAAATCTCTCTGGGTGAATAATAGCTACTCCAAGGGAACATTCCATTGGAGAAGTGTATAACATAAGGGACTTCTGGAGTCATTGCAGTCTCTTAACTAAAACTCTGTAGTGTCTGCAACAGCATCAGTAATCATTCTACTTAAGGAAATAAACTTGTTTTTGCAGGATTAATTTATAATTAGCATAAATGCCAAGAACCCATTGTATGAAACCTTGTCAATTTTCTCGTGCCAGTTAAAAAAAATTAAAAAATGGTGCTGTATTAGCTGTTAAATTAAACTCAAGTTCTGTATGTAGCCTTGTTGGGAGATGGAGCTTCTTGGTGAAAATACAGTGATGTCCAGATTGTTTGGTGACTAAAAGCAGTAGTTACATCAAAACAAAATGTGGTCTGGATTCCTCATGTGGGTCAGGTTTGGTGTCCCATTTGAAAACCCATTCTTTGGCAGATAGGTGCAGGTGCTGAGTGTGCAGTGTGGGGGAACATGGAGAAGGGTTTCCATTTGTACCCAGCAGCAGGTGATCTTCCCTGAAGCAGTTTGGCTTTGGCTTTGCCAGGTGACTTCTGTTTTACTGGTGTAGCACAGACAAGTGGTTGGTGCCAGGTTTTCAAACTTATTCTTCTGTTCAGAAAGGCTGAAATGAAGAAGTGAATCTTATTTCATGTTTCAGCTTTATTCTCTGTCTGTTTTGAAGCTGGATAATGGGTTATAAATCCACATCCTTTGTCCCTTTTCACCCGGAAACACTCGCTGCAGAGGATTCTCAAATCAGAGGTGTTCACTTGTCATCCTGCTCCTCCAGAGGAGACTGCAGTGAGGACACTGTCATTAATACTTGCTGTGGAACAAGTATTTTCATCTGCTAGCTCAGTGGAAACCAGAAACTGAGGATCTTGTTCAGGTGTCATTTTTTTAGGTTACATGACAAAAAAATGCAGCCTGGTGTGAACACTCAGATGCCAAATTTATGAACCACTGATATCCTCAAGGGTCTTCAGAAGCTGTTAGTGCTGAACACTATGAGGAATACCCAAAATAAGATTTTACTAGGAAGTCTTGAAATTGCTCTTGCTCTGTAACAGCAAATACAAAGTTAAAAATGAAAACCACATAGTGCAAATTCATTTCTACTACAGCATGTAATAAAATTTTGTGCTGAGAAAATGAATTGCCTTTAAAAAACCGTGAGTAGAATATTGCTGATTTCTAAGGAAGGCTTTTCAAGAAAGGATCCTGCTGGGAGGGAGCAATAGCACTTGGAGGTCGTGTTACTTTTTACTCTTAACAGTTGACATGTGACTTCAAGTGTATACTTGAATATAGTGAATAATCTGTGCATAACTGGCCATTTCTCAGACCACTCTTCATTGCTTCCAGTCATGTTTTCTTCCACCAGTCAGCATCCCAAAATCTGCTGCTGAAAGCTGTTGTCTTTCTCTCTGCACTCCCATGCTCCTTCATGAATGTCAGGAGGCCATCCTGATAGCTGTGTGTACTCAGAGCAATGGTGGTGGTGGTGGAAGGGTTGCCTGTAGTAGCCACCTCTTTTTCTGTTTCTATTTTTCTTTTATTTTTCCTCCCCTTCCCCCTTTTTTCACTCTCCCATCTTGAAATGCCATGGGCTGTAGGCAGAAGTACTTTGGTATCCATCTGGTGAATGAGCATCTGTCAAGCCTGAAATGTGATTGCACTGGAGTTGGAAAATGCCACGAGAAGCCTTTCTTTTCCTTGTCATCTTTTAAAAAGTACATTTCTGTTTGGGTCAGCTTATGATGTGTGTTCTTGATGAAGACTTGTTAATTTTATTGTTACTGGAACAATTAAGTTAATGCAAAAACACCTGAACGATTCCTGACATTTGCTAAATACTCGTGGTTGTAATAATTCCTTGGCAATATACTCGTGGATTTTTAATAACAACTGTTGTGTCTAGGATGACTTCAAGGAGAACAGAGTACAAAAAGAAGCTGTGAAGCTGTACAATTACTGAAGCACTTTATGACTCTGCTAATCAGCAAGTAATTAAAAAAAGTTAGTGGACATGCTTCAAGGGAATAAGGAGGTTGACAAGCCTACATTGTTTGCCTCCAGTAAGGCAATTTGCTAGCAAAATGCTGTGTATCAGACCTTTGATTCTTCTTATGACCTCTCTGTGGAAGGTTTGGGAAGCAAAATAAATCTCTGAACAGCAGTTAAGAGATTAAAAAAAGTAGATGATGTGAGCCAACAGGCCTGATGCTGGGAGTAGCAGAGGTTACTGGGAAGAGAAACAAAAAAGCAGCAGGCATGCTTTGGGCTTTCTGGAAATACTGTTGAGAGAATTGTTCCTCCTGGCCAGATGTAATCAGCTTTCTGAATATGGTAGGGGGAAAAAATGTGGTGAAGCTTACTGAGTCATTCTGAATAAACACCTCAGAGTGGATAGGTTATGTATGCAGGGAAAGTATTTTTTTTTCTTCCTTTTTATTTTTTTTCCTTGAAAATGTTTTATGGTCTTTTACAGTTACCTCAAATGTATTTATTTTAAATGATTAGTAGAAAAATATTGAAGAACAGGTTTTAGATTATTAATGGCTTGTAAATATTTAATGCTGAGAATTCAATTTTTATATACTAGTCATCTAACATTGTTTGTAGAATTTGCATAACATAACTCCTGGGTCGCCTGCTTTAGCAAAAGTGGAAAATAAGTTAATGATTGTATAGAAGAAAAAATAAGAAAAAGATAGAAAACCCGACAAACTAAAACCAAAAATATGTTTCCATCAGCATTTCAACCTGGCCAGCAAAATTTTGGGTTCACCTGACACTTTGATCCCCTGGGACCCTGTTTTCTCCCCTGTGCCTGGTGAACTGGAGCAGGGATTTTTATCTCGAGTGTTACCCGATGCAGCTCTGTGAGTTAGGAGATGCTGCTGCATTTAGTACCTGCTGATGTGCTCACTGTACAACTTTATGGGCTGTTCCTCTCTTGTGGCTTTTTGTATGTCAATATTTAGCTGCACTTTAAAATGTTAACATGTGGTCAATTGATACATTTTTGTACTGGTTTGCAGTAATTAAAAGGCATTAATTGAGCTGCTCTAGTATTTGTGCAAAGTTAGTGCTCAATAGCTTTACCAGTCAGTTTTCATTAGTCTACAGCTGTATTTGGACTTCTATATACACAGTAAGTATTTATTTTAATTATTTTTCCTTTTAAAAGCACCACATTTTAGCAACATAGAGTTCTGGTTAAGTACTATTTCTCCTGCTCCTTGGCACCTGTTGATGGTACAGGAGCAGTGTGTTTGTATGTGCTTTATACACTTGAAATCACTATGGTTTTGCTGGTGAAAGAACAGTATCCTGGGCATTTCTTGGTACTAATGTAAGGAAGTATTGTCCTTGTGTACTCTGTATTTGCCTTGAGTGTCTCCTCCTCTAATGAGCAGCAGCCTAGTGGAAGATGCAGGACTAACTTGGCATTAAACCTGAAGATGATTTCAGTTGAGGATTTTGCCTTGCCTTGAGAGGTCCCAAACTGGCCACAGCACTCTGGATGTGGGCTCATGGGCGCTGACCAGTCCCAAACTGGACACAGCACTCTGGATGGGTGCTCATGGGTGTTGACCAGTCCCAAACTGGCCACAGCACTCTGGATGTGGGCTCATGGGTGTTTAATAACTTCCTTCTGCTCCATAGCCACGTGTCTGCTAATGCAGCCTGGTCTGGGTTAGTCTGCTTCACTGCATGAGCACAGATGGCTCGTGTTCTGCTCGTCTACCAGGACTGTCAGGTCTCTCCAAAGATGCTCTTCAGCCAGTGTTTGCCTGTGCTGTTGTGTGAGGTGATGCTACACCAGACACAGAGCTCTGCATTTGCCTTGATTGAACCTCATGAGGTGGCTGTCAGCCTATCTCCAGCCTGTCAGCTGTCCTGTACTGGCCACTGCTGTGAGCTGGACAGTGCACCTCACCCGTTCTCCACCCTGCTCACCAAGCTGCTGAGAGGTTTCAGCTTGGGAATTGATCCCTGAGGGATGCTGCCAGCACCTGATTGACAGTTGGTCTTTTTACTGCTGATCACAACCTTTTGGTTCTGCCAGTCTGGCCAACGTTCCACCCTCGTCACCATCCCCGGAGCAGGTTCATGTCTCACAGTTTGGCTGCAGGGGTACTGGGGGTCATTCTGTCACAAGTCTTTCTGACACGTTGTTCTCACAATGATGCTTCACTCTCTAAGAGAAATAAAGATATTTAGAATAAATACTTAACATTTTAGAACAGAGTTGTTTTTACCCAGAAGAAAACCAGCAAAAGGGGCTGCGTGGAAAGCTTGGCTTTCTCAGCAAATAAGTTTTTGAGATTTTTATAATTATACTTCTGTAAGGGGGGGCAAAGTCTTTGAAGTCTCTGCAGGAATCAATCTCCATAAAAGATTTATTAACTACATCACCTTGCTGATTTAATTGTGTGGGATCAAATGAGAGAAAATCCAACTGCTTGGTTGCTCAAGTATGAAGGTATATCCCTGCCTCTAGTAGGGAACTTCTTGAAGCTCTGCATCAAATATGGAGAGAAAAGGAAAATGTTAAATGGTTTTAAGGATCCAGCTGTAGTTTCCAAGTTGCTTTTGAGCTTCTAAAGAGCACGTGGGAAATCAGTGGGGCAATTTGTGGAACTATCAAATAGTGCAGTGACAACTGTTATTTTATGCCAAGGTGTTTGCCAGATTTAAACTAAGTTCAGGCTGAACTCTGGGGTTTCTGTTCTGTCCTTTGTTTTCTTTAGTTGGTATTTTTGACAGGTGTCTGGCATAATTGTTACTAGTAATAAATTCATCTGAAACTCAGTATGTTTTAAGTATTTTAAAAGTATGATTTTTTTTTTTCTATCTCATGTTGTCAAGAAGTATCTTAGCAAACTTTTTTCTCCAGAGGTAGTGTTTTTAGCTAAGAAAACGTGCTGAGTTGGTGTGTTGGTTGGTTGGTTTGTTTTTTTTTCCCTGAAATATATTTATCCAGGTGCTATAAAATTGGTTTGATTTGTGTGGTAAGCATCTAATGATCAGCTGTCTGAAATTTATCCTGGCAAAATACTAGCTCTTTGCTCAGGAAATTTTTGGTAATTAACAGTGATACAACAGGATAAATCTAATCAATGACCATGGTGAAAATTTGTCAAGGTAATAAAATTTTTCAACGTATTATTAATTTTTCTAAGTGTACAGACTTGGAGACTGGGAGCAACACTTTTTTCTTGTACAGTTTCTGATTTTTGTTCTTGTGAATGGCATTAGCAAAACACAATGTGTCTAATCAGTATTTTTCTTCAGTTATCACATAAAATGTGATAGGAGAACCACTATCTGAAATGTTTATCTGGGGATTTTAATGGTTTACTGTAATTCATTATTTCAGAAACTGTTACAAATTTAGGATGTTTATCATTGTTATGAATAGGCATGGTTATAATTCTGGAAGATAAATGACCTAAATGAAGATTTTGGGTTTATACTCTCACTCTTTAGGCATTTATGTATTTTTAAAATTCTTTATTCTTTTGGCTTCGTACTTACAGGCACACAACTGGAAAGCTCACTAGCTTGGACTCCATAATTCCAGTGATTCAGGGTTTGGTTTGGTGTGTATTGTGCCCCCTCCCCAGCACACCCTGTGAAAACATCTGAACCAAGCAGCAGACACAGAGAGCTCTGGAGGAGAGGCTCTGAGCATCACATCAGCGTGTGCTCTTCATGGGAGTCACGGCTGCCTGAGATGTGTGAAGTGCCTCCAAAGCTTTCATTAGGGCTGCAGGTCTCGCTCTCTAATCCTTTTCTGATTAGTAAGATTAAATTTCCATTGTCAAATGCTGATCAAGTAGAAAGAATGCATTCCCAACCACAGAAAGGTCACCTGAATGGAGTGAATTCATCATCACATTCTAAAGCTGTGTCCATAGGGTATGAATTGATGGTTTCTCAACAGCCTGCACCACTTGAGGTGCATTCTAACCTGTTGGTGCCATAGCTGCTGCTGAGAAATAACTGACAGTGCCCTTCACTTGGGTGTGGACAAGTCCCCAGCTGTGCTCAGACACCCAGCATCCTGCTGCTGCTGCCACACAAGCACAGCTCTCACCTGGGATGAGGGGGAAAGCTAAATGTCAGCACTCACTCCAACGTGTGTGTGCATGTTGTACATCCTGTACACTTAGAAATCATAATTCCTCATTGCTAAGTGATTCCTGGTTTTGCATTGAAATGTCTCTGAATGAAAAGCCTTTTATTCTGTAGGTTGCAGCAGTGGTGATGGGCCCGTGTTCACATTACTCTTATGCATGGAATTCCAGGCATTATCTCAAGAAAAACACTTAGTAGGACTGTTGTCTTTATTGGGAAGATAATTTGGAATATTTTGTGATTAATTAAGGTTGTAAAGATAATAGGTTAAATAAATAAATAAAGATAATTGTCGCTGAAGATGATGACAGAACTGCCAAGGCTATGAAATGTTACCCAGAGCAGGATTTTGCACATTTCCTAAAGAATAGTATTTGGTGGAGCTGCTGAACTTGTTTCTGTGACAGTATCTCCAGATTCCTTCACTTTCAACAGGAGAGACACTTAGTGGCTGGGCTCTGAAGTGTCAGAAGTCCACCACCCATCACTCAGCCTCTTACTGGGAAGGAGAGGAGGTTAAACAGGGATCTTCTTACCAAATTAACAGGAGGCTTGACAAATTGAAGCTGCCCAGCAGTGGATGTTGCTGTTGGTTGGCTTGCAGTTCTGAAAGCTTCGTTGCCAGCTCAGTTGCAGAATCATTGCATTTTGTTGTGTGATGGATGCTGTCTTCAATTTGAAACAACTTCTCGGCCAAGTTTATGGGGGTCTAGGATTATTTGTGGAAAGACTGATGAGTAAACAAAAAAAGGGAAATGAAAATATGCAAAGAAATGTAGAAAACTTCATTTGGATCTGAAAAATTACTTGCAATAAAATTCTTAGTATTGTTTTTGTCATAGCATGGGGCTGAATTACTAATGTAGAAAGACAGAATACAGTATTCTGAGACATGAGATGTATTCTTTCCTGTAAACATAATTCATGTAAGCAATAAGGTCTCTTAGATTAGTGTGATCTCTATTGTTATTCTTTCTCCTCTGTGAAATTTCATTTCAGGTGCTTTTAAGAAAGGTTTCAGTAGGAGGTTATGAAACTTGCAGTAAGTTGGAAAAAATAAATTACATTTTGGCCTTTTATAGTGTTTTGCAGAATTACTGTGCAGATCACTCTAAGCCTTCTGCCTGAAGGTGAAGGGAAACAACCCTGCTCTGGTCTAATTATTAACCTTAGAACTGCTTTGTCATTTGCAGTACCTTGAGAATATTTCCAGTTCTAGTGCTGCAGGCTTTTGAACATACTCCAAAATCATGTGTGTACTGTAAATCCAAATAAATTACTTTAATCTAAAACTGAACCATCCCATGTACCATGTCCATGTGAGGGGGGAACAGAGTGGTTTTCATTCCTACTTGGGATAAGGCTTTATCCATCCAGGGCCAGTTCAAGGGAATTGAATAACTTGAACTTTCTTGCAGTGTTCCTCAACAAGTTGTTAGTGAAGTTTTTCTTTTTTTAAAATGTGCCAAGACTGTAAGACTAAATTACAAACAACTTTTACAAGTGGTTATGAGGCCTCTTGAAGAGCATATATGCAAAAAAAATTATCCAGACCTGTATCTAGTCTGTAGATGATGATTTATACAGCTCTATGTAGTATTATCAAACACTAGGTGAGAAGGGTAACATTTATTTAACATACTTCTGATTTTTGTAGTCATCTTTAAGTTTTGTTCGTTTTTCTGTTTCTCAGAGAAACTTAGCTGAATTGATCAGTTAAAATAGATTATGTTGATAGAGTGCAGATAATACTTCAATCTAGTGCATTGCTGTCATGTTCTATAACCCTCCTCCTTAAGAGCAGTGACATTTCCTATTGGTAGTAGGATTACTCTGTGTCAGGTTTGGAATTAAGGCTGGTGTTTCTTGTGAGCTCTGCAGATGTCAAATGTAATTCTGACTGCAGTTTGGGAGGTAAGTGCCTGTGTTTCTCAGGAGATCTCCTAGACAATATCCACGTCTCTCTCCCAAAGTCTCATCGTAGCCTTAATTCAATCTTAAAGGCCAGTCCTTCAAAATGATGTCAGAAATGAAGATGACAAGATTAGGGATGAAATTGAAATATGGAAAGGATATTACATTTTGGGCTCACTCCATTCACTTTTTAGCTTTTGAACTCCTTCATTTTCTTTCACACGATGCTTCCAGGCTTCTCTTCTGTCAGCACAGCAGCTGAAGCTCTTGTGTGCCTTGCAGGATTTTTGTTTTGGTTCAGTTTGGTTTGTTTTTCTCTCTCCTGATCTGAGACCAGGAGCAGGGCACTAAGAGCAACAGATGTCACAAGGGTGGATCTTGGTTGTAGAGTTTGGTGCAGATGGATCAGGCAAACTCCTTGTGCTTCCCAGGGCTTCTGCACATCCTTTTCTGTCTCTTCTCTTTACAGGACCCTTAAAGACATTAATACAATAGTAGAAATGTAATTCAAATACTAAATAATGCATAGCACTGCCATATAAAAAAAATATTTTGAGTTGTCACTGTTCAGTACAAATAAAAAATTTTATTTTCTAAATTTATTTACAGTAAAATGCAACTAGTGTACAGTGAATGCCAAATTCTGGACAGAAATGCATGTTCTGAGTGAAGCCTGTGTGAGTTGTTTTTGCAGTGGTTTTCTGTTCTGTTTGGATTTGTTTCTGTGCTTTATTTATTTACTTATTGTCTTATTTTCATTTTATTCCCAGTGTGTGAAAAGTGAAGAGAAAGCACTCTGTCCACTCTGAGCACTGGGGAGTTAAGCAGGCAGGGAATGGCTGCTCTATGAGGTTCCCATTAGCATCACAGAAAGCTTTGTTTTGTTTTCAGTGCTTTTAATCTAGGCCCGTGCAAAGTTGCAAAATAATACATGGGAAGAATAAATGACAAGTGGACGAGGTAGAGTGGAATTGTTTTATCTCTTCCCTGTAGCATTCAAGCCTCTGCCCCAGAAGAGAGATGGATTGTTCTCAGCACCAGAGCTTTGTGGAAAGCTGCTACTTTAAATACTAAACCTCCCTAGAGTGATGCTGCCTTTGCACTCATTCCTGTTGGTTTGGGTTTTTTTCTGTGTGTAATACACATTATTCTAATTGACCTTCTACAATCACTGTGTTAATTTCTGAAATAGGGCTGCATTAGGTGTAGCTCTACTAACACGTTTTGGAGGACTATTTATTGCCACTTATTGTGCCTGATGACCTAGTGTTTATTTGAAGTCACAGTACATTCCTCACTGTAGTGGTTAATACACAATTATTTTTTTTTCCAATGGCAGATTATTTAGTGGCTAAAGTTCATGTCAGTGAATTTCTTGGACTGTGTTTTGGAAATGTTTAAAAGGCGCTTTTTTCTTTTTTTTTTTTTCTTTTTTTAAGGGCTCTTTAGACAGTACTATTTAAAAATCTAAATGCAATAGAAAGCTTTTGAAGTGTGCTAATTTGGCACTCCTGATTATTTAAGGGTAAGGAAGAATCATGATATTCTATTGATTTGTGACCAGTAATTACCAGTAGCTAACTCACATTTCTACATTTGTTTTGTCAGCTCTGTCTTCATCAGTCATGAATCATATTCCCATTGCAGGCTACTTTGTGCCCTGCAGTGACTTCTGAACTTACTGTTTCCCGTTACACAAGCAGGAGAAATACCTGAGTTTATTCAGGGAAGTTGGAGAAAGTAAAAAAGAGGCTGATGTCATGAGATTTCCTTGTGCAGAAAAAGCTGTCCTCACAATTGCTTCATAGTTAGTCTGGGAAAAGGCTCAGCTGGTGGTCAGCCAGACCTCTCAGGAGTGTTCTTAACAGGTAAAGGATGACCTTGGAGCTCTGTAGAGCTTGGCTCTGAGATGTTTCAGTGAAGATTTGTTGAGAGGTAGTAAGACTGACTCCATTTCTATTTCCTCTCTTGAACCTCTACAACTGCAGGCAGCTCTTCCAGTTTGTGACTGAGACAAGCTTGTTAACCCAGCCTTTGTCATTTTGGGTTTTCACACTTTTTTCTTTCTACCAGTCCTTGCCATTTCAATTTTTTTGCACATTTTTGTGCGTGCTTTTCTTCATGTGGTACATGTGCTGTAATTGGAGACTCGTGTTGGCAGGCACCTGCCATGGGCCACTCCTTTCTAAGAACATACTAGTTTAAAAAGGAAAAAAAAAAAAGGTGAAATGAGGTTTTTTTGCTTTCCATCATCCCAGCCCTTGAGGTGGGTAGTGTGTTTAGAAGGGATGAAAGATGTATGGTAGAGGTACTAGAGAACTCAGACTTTACCCAAAGATACTTCCCAGTGTTTATCACACCCCCTGTGACCTTTTTGCAGCAGCCACAACCATCACCTACCTACCAAAAAAAAATGGCCAGTGCTGTGGTTAGAGGAGGAGATGCAGGTATCAGTCTGGAAACTCCCAGGGAGCAGTGATGACACAGAGCTTCAGTGTCTGCTGGCACAGCTGCTACAGTCTCCGAGATCCCATCTCCTGCAGGAGAGCTCACAAACACCAAATGGAGCAGCTGTGCTCCAGATGTGCTGACTGGTGTCAGTGTTAGAGCCAACTGAAAATGCCAGTTTAGGAATTTGAGTGACTCCAGTGCAATACAAACACCCCTGAGTTGTCTTACATTTGAGAGAAACATGAGCAAAAAATTTTTATCAAAATATTTGCTTGAGCTTAATCAATTTCCCAAATAAAAAGCCAAAACCAAGCCTTCAATTTGTATTTTGAGAATTAGCAGCTATTGTTGTTAGTCAAGAAAAAAGAATAGTATTTTTCAGTTCTGAGAGAGAGATTTCTCTCCCTTCAGAACAACCAAGCCACCAGTAGATCCTTTCAAACTTCTATATTTGTTATAATGTTACAATGACAGTATAATCCAGAAACAGATTTCTGATAGGACATTAAAAAACAGATTTCTGATAGGACATTAAATTATAGTTGACCTAATACAAATGGGTTAATATTAAATTTTTATTTCAATGGTTTTACTTTGAAGCCATGCATGATGGTGTTCAATAATGAGTATTTCTTTGTATCTTCAAGTATTTTTCTGCATAGAAGACACGATATATTGGATTTCTGGTGGAAGTGTGTTTCAGTTCAGCTCCCTTGGGGATCTCAGAGTAGGGTCATTACTATTAATGTTCTTGGTCAGTTTAGGAAGGACCAGTTCAAGTTGAAGTAAGACTTGGAAAATAGGCCAAGCAAGAGTCACTGAACACTGTGGGCATCAGGCAGGTTCACACGTCACACCTGTTTGGGGAACACCACAGATAAACACTGGAGATGGACAGGAGATGCCAAGTTTGAGAACTCAGAAGAGTTTGAATTCCAAATGAATTCCAAATGAATTCCTGAAGATCATCTGATCTGTGTCCCATGTAAGAGAAGATGAAAGCAACCTGAGCATACATGTCAGCTGTACATGTCTGATTACATTTCTACCACCTCTCCTAAGAAGCTGGTTGGCTTTTTTATTTTTTAGCTAAAAAATGCATTAAGGTGAGATTACCCAGTGCTGGTAATGAGCTGGTACATAATTGATGGGCTGCTTCCTGCTTCCAACCTGTGTGCTTTAGTTGAACTTTAGAAGAGAGGAGGCTGGTTTGAGACAGGGCAGAGATGATATCATTGCCATGGTCTTGATGTGCTGGTGCCTTCTGAATGCACAAGATTTATTTCACTGGGTGATTAAACTTTGAAGGGTTTCTGCTGTGTCTCCAAAGTTAATGATCCTACAGAAAGGTACTCGGTGGGTGGGTGTGGGTGCCAAGACATATTCCTTCATACATAAAAAAAGCACCTGCTGGAACCTTGTGTGTTTCTCATTTTTTTTGTAGTAGTGCTTAGCCTTCTTGCCTTCACTCTGTGCAGCTGCTTGTGAAATCCTGCGGTGCCCTCTGGTGGGTGAACTGTAAGGAGATATATTGGTCTATTTGGAACAGGGCTCTTGAAAGCCATCAGAAAAACAGCAACACCAGCAGAAGTTTTGTGAGTATTCTGAAAAAAATCCCAAAGATGATGAATTTTGGTAGGTGTTTTACTGTGAAATATTACTGCATGGTTTCTGTGTATGGAGCAGCCTGAATTCCTCTTGCCTTTCAGTGTCTTTCTCAAATGTGCTCTTGGGAATCCAGTTTACATTGTTTCATGAAGAGATGAGGGTTTGTTATTGATAATCTATTGTGATATGCCTTCGTAATTAATACATATTGCCTCATCCTCACAAATAACAGGAGCCATTTTCCAGCCCCAAACTTAGAATGCACAGTCTTCACATTGGGATCACAGAGTCATATAACTGACTAAGGTCATCTAGTCCAGTCCCCCTGCAGTGAGCAGGGACACCCTCATTAGATGGTTACCCAGGGCATCATCACCTTGACTATTGCCAGGGATGGAGCCTCAGCTGCTCCCTGGGTGACCTTCCCCCTGCAGGCACTGGCAGGTGCTGTGTGGTCTCCCTGGAGCCTTCTCTTCTCCAGGCTGAACAGCCCCATGTCTCTCAGCCTGTCCTCACAGCAGAGCTGTTCCAGCCCCCTCATCATCTTTGTGGCCTCCTCTGGCCCTGCTCCATCAGGCCCATGTCCTTCCTGTGCTGAGGGCTCCAGAGCTGGCTGCAGGGCTGCAGGGGAGCTCTGCCCAGAGCAGAGTGGCAGGATCCCCTCTCTCCAGCTGCTGCCCACACTGCTCCTGCTGCAGCCCAGGCTGGACTGGCTGCTGGGCTGCAAGTGCACACTGGCTGCTCATGGCCAGCTGCTCCATCCTCTCATCTCCCAGCCTGTGCTGACAGTGGGGATTGTTCTGGCCCATGCTAAATAAGTGTTAAAAACACTCCACACAAGCTGAAAAGACAGTAGTTTGGATCCAGGGTAGTTGAATAAATCTGAAGCCTGTGAAGTAAAGCCTGCTGTGATCTAGGAGAGCTCTATACAAGCTGGAGAGCACAGGATAAGATGACTTGAATGAATTGCTCTTAACCCCCACGTTCTTAGACACTACTAGAGTCTGTTACAACTCTTAGTGCCTTTGTTGTCTTTTCTCTCTATTACTCTAATTTTCTATGAGGGAGTTGAGTTACAATGTCTTACTGAAGAGGCAGCAGCATTGAGCTGCACTTGAGGATTACTGGGTGGTGGTATCATTCTTAGGACATTTTCTCCATAAATACTTGTTTTTATCTCTAGTTACTGACAATTGGTACAAAACATGGAGAGCAAACTTCAGAATTACTCTCAAGTCTAGTTCTGTGCCCAGGTAACTTGCAAAACTTAGTGGACAGTAATATGTCAAAATCAACATGAGTTGGTAAGGTTAGAGTCTTCTGTAGAGAGACCAAGATGGATTTCTTTTGGGTTTTTTAATTATTATTATTTTTTGTAATCGATTACTTGAGAAATCTAAGTTGTAGAAACAAACCATTTTGAAACTTAAAGGAGATGCTCTACCTTTTTTGGTCTGTCTGAGGTTCAGAAATGAAGAGTTCTTACAACTGCATGGCTGTTACTTTTGTATTAGTTCTGAGAATAACACGGTGAATCACTTCATATAGCCAGAGGCACTGTGGGCTCTAAGCAATGTGATAGTCTAATTTTAACTGAAATAGCTTTAATGAGCTGTTTGTGTTAACACTTAAGAGAGCCTTTGTTTTGTTTATTTGGTTTTGCTTGTTTTGCTAAATGGGTGGTGTTCATACTCGTGTCGAATGGCCGTTTGAGGTGAGAATTTGTCAATAAATGGCTTTTTGGGCTGTAATGTAGGAGGTGAGTAGGGTAGGAGAGTGTCTTTGATAAGGAGGTGACAGTTGTGCTCAGAATCACCATGGAAGCCCATTTTTGAGCACTGCACTTCAAAAACTGTCTGGTTTAGTTTTATTAAGCAGCTGGGGAAAAGGAAACATTCCACTGCAGAAAGAAGATGATTAAAAAAAGGGGCTGGCAGTTGGCATCCTTAGGAAGGTGAAATGAAGGTTGTCACTTAATGTGCCTTTATAGTGGGAGCTACCAGTGCAGGTAAGTGCTCTGGCAGGATTGCTGTTAGAGAAGATGCTCCCCAGGTGCCTGAGTGTTCCAGTCTCCATTTCAAGGTTGTGATCATAACTACTTTACAGTTTGGCTTTATTCACTAATAATGTCTTAACTAAAAATGCTGTTCTGCTCCTGAAAGGACAGTGATGTCAAAGGTTTGTGACTCCTGTTCACTGCCCCTCCACCCTGACCCAGCCTTTACTCGAGGCTCAGATGATGATTTTATGAAGCTGCTCCACTCAGTATGAGAATCACTGAGTAATTACTGCTACTTAATTGGGAGCCTGAGTGAGCAAAGCTGTGGAACTTCAAGGGGTGATTTTGTTAACACAGAGATACCTCTCTGTGCACCACAGACAGGTAGGAGGGGACTGTACATGGAGCAGCCCGTTGCCTCAGTTCAACACCTGAGACACTGATCTAAAATGCTGCTGTTACATCACTGGTCAGGTTAGATGACAACTGCAGTACATCAGAAAATTGTTTTCCAGCTTTTTATTTATGAATGCATTTTGATAGGTGTGGACTAAACAGAAGGGATGATAAATTGTGATGAATAGTTAAAAAATAATTCCAGGTGGTAATGGGAAATAATAGCTTGCCTTTGACTCTCCTTTGAGATGTGACTGGATCTCATTTTCACTAATGTTTAAAGAAAAAAAAAGATATTGCTCTTCAGTTCTGGCAGCTGTGAAATGGATAGTGTATTGAGTAGCTTCAAAAAAACCTGAATGTTGATATTTTTCAAGTCCTGTAAAGAAACAAAAACAGCCACGAGTGTTCTAACACAGGCCAAGTGTTGCTCATTTTGAGCTTGGTAGAGGTGAGCTCTTCAGTGTGGACAATGGCCTGTGCTGGGTGGCCAGAGTTACAGCTGAACTCTCAGGTTATGCACTGAGAAACACTGAAGAGAGGAAAACACTTGGAATATCCTCAATTCCTTTTTAGGATGAAAGCTTTCTCAGATTAGTTGCATGTTCAGTGAAGGAATAAGCAGAGTGATCCATGTTGGTGCAGTTCATGCAGTGCTGCAGCTGACATTTGCAGTTAACCATGAACTCTTTCCATGTTACAACAGACCAGTGGTGATGGACACAGCCCGAGTCCACCTGTTGGTCATTTGGGTTCAGTTGCCACTGATATATAGGGATAGTTTTTGTTGGGTATTGCAATTTGCTGATTTTAGACTGATCTGCAGTTTTCTCCCATTCTTTTCCTTCCTTATGTAATCCTTGGAAGCCTTTGTGTTCCAGATGCATAATGTCTTGCATGCTTCAGGGTGAGATTGAAGAGAGTATTTTTGTTGCCTTGTATTAGCTCTTCTTGCATGTTAAGCTGTATTATCAAAAGCATAAAATATAAGGGGTTTTTTTACCTTTCTAGTCACGGAAATTCTTCAAGGTTGTTTATGATGTTACTCCTGAAGAAGAGCTGTGTAGCTGAAGTGAAGCTGTTGAGTCGTTGTTCATGCAGGTGTCTCCCAGGGTCACTGAGCAACACAGATCAGAAAATCCTCCTCCCTGTCCGTGATGTTCAGATGGGAATCTCTATGCAGTCTCCATTTTAGAAGGTAAAGCTTAGGAAACCCTGGGGTGGGGTTAAACTGGTGCCACCAGCAGCTGTTCTAGCACCTGTAGCTCTTGGTGGGTGTGTGATGATGATGATGGATGCACAGTACTGTGTTCATTGGGACACTGTTGTAGTCTGTACTGTTCATGCTTAAGGGAATTTACAATACAGTTTAAAAGGGTCAATGGTACATTAATTTACCTCATTTTCTTCCAAAATGGAGTATGAAATATCATAGTTTTTATCTGGAAAATAAGAACCTTTTCTATGTGAAAGAACCTAGTTGTGAGAAGAAATAATTGAGAATTTTCTAAGGAGTCCTCAAACTGTGGGTGATTTATTCCTGAGTAAGCTCCTGTGATGCAGAGACAGTGCTGCAGAGTTTCAGAGCTGCCTGCTGCTGCTCTTTGGTTAAGTTTGCTGCTTCCCATCAGACAGGAGCAGAGCTTAGCCAGGGCTGGGAACAAAGTGCTGAGCTGGACACAGGCTGAGGGCAGCTCCCTCTGAATGACTGAAAGGGAAACCCTGATAGGGAAACCTCACTTTGTAGCATGTATTTTAATAGTGAAGTGTACCATTACCTGGCTGACACAGCACAAAATATCAAACTATTTCTGCAGTTTAATCAAACTTTAAAATAATTATTGTTGGAGAATAAGTATTATTCCTCAATTTTAGTCTCATTATTCATTTAATAGAATTTGTCTTAATGCACAGGAATTCAGATTATGTAATTTACTCTGGTTTTAAAAATTGATAATCTGTGGATGAGACATAAACAATATGATGGTTAATTTTGATTTTCGGAGTGGTTCAGTGAGGTGAATATATCCCTTATTTTTAATTCTTGTTTTGTCAGTTTGCATGAAAGGAAGCACATGCTGCCCATTAGAATCACTGTACAGAGGATTTAAAACTCCTGAGGGTCCTGTTCAATTCAACTTGGTTGGCCTAAGTGTCTCAGTGGTGTCAGTAATTTACATTTAAGGAGAGTTGAAGCCCTTGCCCCCCATTTTCCCTTCTGCCCTTGAACTGATAAATCTGCTGAGTCAGGGTAGAAAATTCAGCAAAGTGAATTCATGCCATTGTTGGCTTTTTTTTTTCTCCTGATCAGATAAGAAGAGCAGCCTTGCTCATAAACTGCATAAACTAAAGTTTCAGTATTTTAGTGTGCATGCCAGTTCCTTGGTTGGTAGCAGGTAGATCTTGGGTGTCAATCTCCAAGCAGCTCTGGGTCGGAAATTAGTTAAAGTCTGTGAATTTGGAGGACTGAAAATTAAAAAATTGAGCAGAAAATGACTTTCTGAAGAACAGTGCACTTGGTTCTGGGGACAACCTGTAACTAGCAAATTAGAGGAGCAGAATATACTCAAGCAAAAGTTTCTGATTTATGTATCATGGTTGTAATTTTAGTAGGAAAATTCCACAACTATGGAGTTATTTTATGTCATCTTTCAAAATAGCTGATTGAAGTCACTTCTCGGGTGGGGAAACATAAGGGTGGTGTTGTTTTAAATTAACCTTCTCCCATGGTTTCAAATGTCTTGCATGACACGTTACAGTTTGTCAAATTACACTTGTCAAACCAAACTGGGTAATGTGACAGTACCTGAAACTTCAAGCAGCATGACAAGATGTGTCAAATAGAATTTCTCACAGAGAAAGTTAAAAAAAAATGCTTGGATTTTACCAGGAATGTTGATGAACTTCTCTTTATCCATAGCGAGACATGGCTCTGTATAGTGATGCAGGGGGAGAACTCTTGTATGCTTACTTGATGAAGTACATGGTCATTTTACTTGTTTTAGTGCCATCCAACGTATAGAAGTACATCTGACTGTACTGGAAAGGAAAAATACTTAATGCTGCTCTTGTGTTGCAAAATGAATTTTTTGAGTAGAGTGCGGGATGTAAATTTGCAGGCAAGTCAGTATTAAGGTCAGGGTTTCTCCCTCTTCAGCAAGTATGTAAAATTGATACTATGTCTGTAATTAAAATTCCAGACGGAACAATAAAACTGCATAGAAAGAGGAGTCAATAATGAAATGCTGCAGAGCTCTGGAGCAAGGCTAGAAACTATAAGATGTGGGTACTGCTGGAGCAAAAAACCACAAGACCTTCATATTGTGCCAAAAAAAAAAAAAAAANTTAATACTCTATTAATAACTTATTGTTACTAATTCATTAATAATTTATTAATAGTTATGGAAATAATTATTGTTCATGATGCAGCCTGTGTAAATGAGACTGGATGTGAGGTGCTGAGCTACAGCAGGGCTGTACTTACAGCTTCNCTTCAAGGAAAAGTCACTTTAGAAATCAGTATGAGTTACTGATAGAAAACATTTATTTTGTATTTGAAATATTTAATATTTTAAATTTACTACTAAAAATACGGGATGGGAATTTTTATATTTAGATAGATGTGAATCATCTTTGTAAATGCATGATTTATTTTTTTTTTCCTTCATTACAGTATTGCCAGAATATGTCTGAGGCACCTTTTTTGATTTTGGAAATAAACCATTTTCTGCATTGGGTATGATTTGGAACTAGGGTGAAAACTTGTAACTCCATCATTTTCAACTTGTTCAGGCTGTTTGGCTTTTTATTCTTCCTCAGTGCAGAGAATTTGCCTTCATAGCCTTTTTTTTTTTTTCTTCCTTGTTTTGAGTCTGGAAATTGTGTTCCCTTGCATCTTGGATGATTCTGAATTCTTGCTGCCTTGTTAACAATTTACATAAGTACAACAAGTTTCTTCTGTTATTTTTTAATTTAATATTGTCCATTATTTTTTTTTTCTGTTCTGTTTATTTCAATATTAACCCGAATTTTGTGTAAGGAGTAGCTTAAACCCATTAACAGTGTGATGTGGAGAGAAGGATTAAAANCTCATGCTTTTTGGCAGCAGTGGCAAGGGATGAAGCTGGATTTGATCTGGCATCAGTTGGACATCTGGGTGCTAGCTGGAAAGTCTTGATAAAAATGAAGATAAGGCTAAAAATCAGGGTGGAGTTTGCTTTGTGAAGAGAAGCGCTGAACTAGGGCCAAGATGTGGACATTAATATGCTAGAAATTCAAATTGTAAGTGAATAGATTAATTATTTTTTTTTCCTTCCAAGTGACTGCTCAGCAGATAAAATATGGTAGTTTGCTCTTTTTGTGTGGCTTCTCAATTGCCTGTTGTGGAAGAAAATGAAGAGCAGTTCAACATGCCTTAGTGTGTTCTGCCTTTGAATCCATGGAAATATTAGTGCACTGAAGAAGATTACATGAACTCCATTACCACATGGCACTTCCACTCTCATTTTTCTCAATTTAGAGGCTGCTTATTCTATTAGAAGACTTGAACTAATGGTGATGGGTGATCTGCCCTACTGACTTTTTTTTTTTACTGAATTAAATCAAATTTAGTTGTGACATTGAGAATATTATTTAATATCAGCTCATTTATCCAGTTTAGGCACAGGACAGAATTGAGAATGCGTGCTTTCAGTAACACAGGCCGCTGAGGATAAAAGAGGTGAATTGCAAATAGAAGCTGATGATATTCTCAACTCTGATGTGTCCTGGCTGCTGGGCCCCAGCTCCCCGTGCAGGCAGGGCTGGGAAGGTCCCTGGCAGGTTGTTGTGCTCCAGCTGAACTGGGAGAGGCAGCTCTAGCCCTGGCTTGGCAGTCAGAGGGTCCAGAGGCTGCTTCTGAGTGAGGCTCTGGTGTTCTCTGTGCTGTCCCACTGTGGGTTTGCAACATCAGCACCATGCTAAGCCACTGGAAATTGTTTAATCTCTTTTTCCATCCCTGGTGTATTGAGGGTTTTAAGCATTAGAGCATCTTTAATTACCATTATTGAAGGTCTTTCAGCTTTGAAAATTGGAAATATATTTCACCAGAGAATACACCATGGTAACTGGCATGTTGTTGCAATGTCTGCACAATGTTATTCCTATTTCAGTCTGTTACATAAAAGATTGTTTGTTGATTTTCCCAGAAGTATAAAATTAATTCAATTCAGGCTCTATCAAGTAATGTTTGTTTGTGGAGATGAAATTT
Source organism: Ceyx cyanopectus (assembly GCA_013401355.1). Taxonomy (NCBI): domain Eukaryota; kingdom Metazoa; phylum Chordata; class Aves; order Coraciiformes; family Alcedinidae; genus Ceyx; species Ceyx cyanopectus. Next base: position 129,916 of record VYZU01032437.1, read on the forward strand.
GTAATTTTTCAGACTGTGAATTATTCAAGTCTGCTTTGCTCAGAAAGATAGCTTGGGAGATACAGAGCAGCCTTCTTGTCTTTTATTTACACTCACCAGAACAATATGGTTGGTGCAGCTGAGTTTTCTCCTGTAGGATTGGAAAATACAAACTATAAATTTCAGAGGGTTAAAAAGTGTTTTACACAATACCTGATATTTTTTCAGTAAATTATTTAGTTCTTTCCACCCAACTGTGGTCAACTATAACCAGTATTTTGGCATAAGGTAATGAAAAAGGAAAAAATAATAAATCCCAAAGTGCTATCAGGACAATCCTGAAGAGATGACCTGACTGCTCAGAGCTCCTTTGTGCTTCCTAGTGGCATTTCATGAGATGCAACGTGGTGATTATTCTATGTAAGCAATTAAAAGCACATACTCAGGCTGATAATTAGTCTCCTGCGTTGAAAACTCTGCTGTCTGAGGATGGTTAACCATCTCCGGAGGATTCTGCTAAATGGGACAAACTCCTGAGCAACCCACTCTGAATTCAGAGCCTTTTTTTGGACAGGAGGTTGAGCTACATAACTGATCAAATCCTTTCAGTCCAAGTTAACCTGTAATTTAATTCGTATTGGAATTACTTATTTTTTTTAAGTGTGGAATTCCAACACAAAATTTACACCATCACTTGCTTGCAAAGGTTAATAACCAGTTACATTTTGTAACAAGGAAGATTTAATCTCATTTAATGCATTTGAGAAGCTGTTGTTTGCAGGCTGAGATGACATCAAAACAATAATTCAGTTGCCTTGAGTTTCAACAAAAAAAAGTCTTCCAAACTGAATCACAGAAACCTTTTTGGATTCCATTGCAGTGTTGCTGTAGACTAAAATATATCTAGGAAAAATAAGGGATCATTATAGTCATTATTATCTGCAATTTATTCCACTTTGCATGCTCCACAAGAGGCGAGACACATCTTGTCATGTCAGCAATAGTCACTTGACAGCAAGTGTGGGAAACCAACTGCAGTTCCAGACTGTGCCTGGGGAGCAGTTGTGTGTCTGCAGTGAGATGTCCCCGTGTGTGGCTCAGCAGTACCACAGCAGCATGGAGCAGGAGGTATGAAAGTGTTTGTCTTATTTGTAGTGATTCACAATTTTCATTCTTGATGGTTCAGTAAATGGTTTCCAGCTGACACTGGGTTGGGATGTGACCCAACCACCAACCAGTGCTTGCTTTCTGCTCTAGTCTCCCTCACAAGGTGGAGCTTGCAGGTAATGGCAGCTAGGTCTCAGGAATTCAACTGCTTTCCCACCTGTGCTGCTGTCCTATCCTCCCCACAGAGGATTATTCAGTTGCTACTGATTGTGTCATTTAGTGTTAGTTTTTGGAGGTCCCAAGGCCAGCTTTACACATCTGAGGCAAGCCAGAGGCTTACAGACTGTCTAATGGAAAATACAGTGCCTGGTGGGCAATGACAGAACTGTTGTGCACAGAACCAAATACAGAACTTATGGTTTGGCTTTTGTTTGTTTTGTTGGTGTTGGTTTTTTTTTTTTGCAAGTGCTCTGTTAGAAAACAAAAACAGAAGGGTAAAAGTGAAATAGGAAAGTATCATGTTAGTTATAAATTGTACACATGAACTAGTTTCATACAATGTAGTGTTTAATGAATTGAAGCAAAAGTAGTAAATTCTGAGTTAAAAATAATGCCTGGAAACATTTCAAGACACCAAAAATACATTTTAATGCTTATTTCACATTATTGCTGTATTTATGTGGATCCCAATTTCCTTGCCTGCTTTCCAGTCAAGATTATGGGGATAATGGGTATCAGCACTAGTAGTTTGAGGTTCTGCTCTGATGCTGCTTGAAAGTCCCTGAGTCGATAAAGACCATATAGAATTTCCTCCAGCAAGACCTGAGAGCCCTTGTTAGAACTTATAGAATGAATATTCCCCCTTTTTATTTGCACAGCACTCCTGGTGAGGAGGCAGCACAGTGGGCAGTGACCCTGAGAGCCCCAGCCAGGCCAGGGGGAGTGGGGCTAGCAGCCAAGCACCCCTCACCCCACAGGACACAGTGTGCACTCATCCAGCTCTTCATGCATTTGCTTTACTCTGTTTCTTCAGCAATTTGTGTTCATTCATTCATTATGAGCTGTTTTTTTCTATTTATTTTGTGTTTTGCAAGCATAAATATTAAGAAGGCATGAATATGAAGGAGCCCCATATTAGCCATCAGATTAAAAACCTTGTTACTGTGAACAAGTAACAAGCATTAAATGCTTGCAGATGATCCATTTGGATCTCTCTGGACTGGGCAAGTATTTTGAGAAACTTTAATGTAGTGGAAGAAGTTGTTTGGTATTTAAATTGCAATACAAATCTAGTTGAAAATTTTAAATTTGGTACTGCTAGTTGTGGACCATTCCTATCTTAAATTCAGATTTTCTCAAGAGAATTTTCTGCTAAATGCTTTTCATGCCTAAGTGATAATAACTCTGATTTGATATCAGTTGTTCACCTCTGACTGTCGCTGGGGTACAAACAGGAGACTTTTTCCTTGTTAAAGTTTGTGACCAGTTACACAGCTCTAAAATTGGAAACGGCTGTAACCTTAAGCATTATTACTGAGGTTCTTCAAATCTAGTTCTTATTAATGAAGTGTCTGACTAAAAAGGAGGGGAATCAAAACCCTGTCAAATTTCAGGACATCTAAAATAAAATTGGTGGTAATAAGAGTGGTAGATGGTAGAACATCTTCATCCTGATGTACTGCATGTGGCAATAGTCACCTTGTTTGCCATTGATGCATTGTAATATCTCAACGTGCTTAATTCACTGAGGAGCAAGGTAAATATGTTGACAAAAACTGTAAATGATTTTGGTATTGATCATCAGTCATTTTAATTAGCAGAACCCTGAATACAGTAGAGTCAATTTGTTAATGTATAAGTTAATGTAGGTACACAGTCTGAGTACACTGCTGTTCTTTACATTCTAAAAACAGCAACATTAGCAGATGCTAAAGACAATTGGAGCAGCTGTAGTAGGAGGGGTATGTTGTTAAATGTGCTCCTGGTTTATCATCTTCTCTTCTACAAACATTTTCTCTGAAGTGAGATGACAATGAAATTGGTCAGCTACTGAATTTGTCTTGATGTTTTCTATCTGCTGAATAATTACAGTTAATTTTCCCGACTAAAAGCTGGTAATCCAGGACATCATTCATGAAACTTCAGTTCACTAATTTGAAATTGTTCATTCACTGATGTAATTAGTAATTGGATTTACTTCCTAGAGGCTGAGATAATAACAACACTGGAGACACGGGTTCTTTGCTGGCAGAGCTGCCAAACAGCAGCAGTGTCAGAGGCAGCCCCATCCCTGGGGGCAGCAGAGCCTGTAGGATGACCTGTGTCCAGTGCCTTTGGATTTTTATCTTTTTTTATCTTTTCCAAGACAGCAAATAGAAATAAGTGTAACAAGGGCTGTTATTAAGCAAAATATTTGGCTGGGCAAAATGACCCACAGCTATAAGCCAAAACTTAACCTCTCTCCACCATAACAGCTGCTGGAGATGACCCTGTTTCTGGGGTGCTGGGCAACATGATCTCAGAGGTCCCTTCCAGCCCCTGCCATTCTCTGCTGGGGGGGACAGCAGAATAGGGTTTTGTGCCTCCCAGGGACTCCTGAAGTTGTTCCTCTGGAGCAGTTTTGTGTTGGTTTTCTGTTACTTGAGCAGTTGAAACTGAGGAGTGTTTCAAGATAAATGCCTTAGAAGTCTTGAGTGGAAAAGCAGAAGTTTCTGGGTGTACAAGTTCATTTTATGCAGGCATTGCTGCTAAAAATACAGTCCATATATATACAGCTGGTTGGCATTTTGGCAGAGCAGAATAACCTGGTGTTCCCTGCTGTAATTTGGTTTTTTCTCTGCTGCTACCTCACTAGGCAGTATAGAGTTGTCATTAGTGCAGTGTCTGTGACATTTGTCAGCACTTTCTTTCACCAAGGTCATCTCTTCTCTAGCAAAGAAGGATCTTTTTAACTTTTAACTCTGCTTATGAATCTTTCTCACATACTTTCCAATTTGTTACTAATAATCCTGCTTGTAGTGCTTCACCTTATTCTGGAAAGGTATGGCAGCTCTTCATCTTCCTGGGATGATCTCTTAACTAACTCAGATTTCTTAATTTAGCATGGGGGAGGTTTCCCTTGGTGATAGAATGGCTAATTCTCAGTGTGATGGGTAGAGGCAATTGTAAGATAATGCTGTCTTAATTCAGGTATTTCAATTAAACTGAGCCCAGGCAGTTGAGTAGTTTCTATAATACCGTGGTTTTGCTCAAGAACGAAGGAAGGTATTTTTCTATTTCTGATGAGACTCCCTTCAAAATACACATCTATATGATTAGCAGCTGAGTGTGCAAATGTTGGGCAGCTCCTGTGTTGCATAAGTTGATGAGAAAGAGCTGGGTTGTGTCTGTGTCTGCCTTGCCTGGCTTGTTAAAAATAGTATAGAAATAGAATTGCAGGGTTATCCTTTCATAGCTTTCTCCTTCTTGCTTCAGGTTACTCACTGATGAGCTTCCTTTTTCTTTTTTTTTTAAAGTGTGGAGTGAATTTATCTTGATGGGAGTTTTTACCAAGAGACTTCTTCCCTCCCAAAACTCACTTCATGCCCTGTGTACTTCTTCTAATGGAAATAAATTCCTAAAAAATGGAGAGTGACTCAGTAGAAGACAGACCCACAGAAAAGAGGAGGGAGTTATGTTATGACACAGACATATATACAGCAATAACCCAAATGATGGCTGGAAGGAAGAGCTTCAATTTAAATGGAATAGCACATCAGTTTGATTAGTTTATTTTCCTAAAATACTCTGTTTCTGCATATTTTGATGTCTAAATGTTGTGCTTTTCCTGCCTTTATTTAGGCTGATAGATTTGATGGCACCAGTCATCACATTTTCAGAGGAAAAGTACCTTCCCTTTGAAAAATAGGGCATTCATGAAAACTCATGATCTGAGAATAATTGTCCCCGCAGGCTGTGCCAGCCACGGATAGAGTTGAGTTTGTCATCCCCTCCACGATACACCCGGATCTAAAGAACCTTTGGCCACCATTAGCTGGTGCTAGAGCTGAGGCAGATGTCCTGTTCTGAACTGGTATTCAAACCTGCTCAACAGAATGAGTGGGGCAAGTCCTGGTGGTTTCCCCATGTTCTTCTCTGCCCACATTGCCCCTTTTTCCTGGGAACTTGCCTGCTTTGAGGAACATCTTTTTTCCCCATCACCTCTTCAGGCTTTCCCTTGCTCCCACCAGCACGTGCAGGACCTGTGAGTAGCTAAAGAGGGAAATAAAACTTGGAAGGGTTTTTCTGAGTGCTAAAAAGTTGAGGGAGGGATGGATCAGACCTTAATCTCTAGTGTAAGAATAGTCTGTGTGCTGCTAGGGCAGAGACTACTGGGGAGGGTCATCAACAGCAGTGGGAAAAGAGGGCAGAAACTGTGCAGGAGTTTTGAATTTTATTTTGGTTGGGTTTTTTTTGTTAAAAAAGTCTTTATTTTTCCCAGAATTTGCAGTCTCAGCAGAGAAACCACCCAGTTAACTTCCCAGAATGGAATAGAACAGGGAACTTGGATGTTGAGTCTGTTGTCAGTGTTCAGGTACAGTGGGAGAAGGCAGTTCTTGCACTGTCACTGTCCTACATTGTTGTTTGGATTTTCACCTTGATATTTGTTATCAAGCTTCATGCTTAAGATCTTTTCATTACTGCATCAGCTCTCATTGTGGAAACCCCTTTGATTCTGGTCATAACTTGAGTAAAATTAAGGAAAGATGTTCGTACACTGCATTGAAGGTTGATTTAATATCTGGCAAATAAGCTAATGACAACTGTAAAACAGCAAGTTTTTCTCACTCCTTGAGGAATTAAATGCTGGAAAACTTAATGAAGTGGATGGTGCTTGTGTAGGGGAGTGAGACAGAAGATAGTTGAAAAGATGATGGGCTTAAGTACAGTAATAAAATGTACAGTGCAGAATGGTAAAATCTGCCTGCAGGTAGAACCACTGCTGTTTGGGTTGCTTCTTTTTCTGTTCTTTGGCTGGTTTTTTGGACATCATTTGTTTTAAGGGAGGCATCACACTGTAAATCTATGGAGAATAAGAAGTGCTGCTGCTCCCCCCAGGGGGGCACAGTGAAATACTGACCTGAGATATTTCCCTGTGACCATCACAGCACCACACCAGCTTGAAGCAACAGACTGGAAACAAACTGCTGCTGAGTTTTCCAGGCAGCAGCAGTGCACAGTAAAGGAGATTTCCTTAAGACTGGCACATTCTCTTTGCTGGGCCAAAATTTGAGTATTTTTCAACGTGAATTCATTGCAAACAGTCTTGAGAAACAATCATGAGATTTACCTACTTTGACAGTCTATGTGCTCATATTTCACCTAATGGTAATGAAAAATGAGTGCTATTTTCCTTGCTTGTCAAAACCAAGTTATTTAACCCTGATGAATGGAGAGTATGATAATGTAGGTAATATTTTTACAGCTGGTGATACAGACTTGTAGAAACTCCTTATTTACTGTGCAACTCCAGGGCACAAATATGGTAAGGGACACCTTTTATTTAATAGAAAAATTTTCTCCTACTTTGCAAGAGCTGCTGGCACAGAGTAAATCCTGAAGCTATTAAAGTTAGCATGAGTTTTGAAACTCTGATGTGTGGATTGACCCTGATTGTAAACAGGACAATTAATCCTCTCTGATTATGGAACTGAACTCTTGCTTCAGAGGAGTCTAGCTGTAGATGAGCAGTGCCTGCCATGCTGTGAGCAGTCTGAGCTCCAGCCCTGTGCTCAGCTGGTCAACGTGAAACACTCACAGACACTTGCATGAACTTGCTTTGAACCAAGGATGTCTTTATGCATTTGTTTCCCCAACAGTGGTGTCATGTCATGTGAAGATGCAAACTAGGTGAGCTAGAGTAGGTGTAATCCATGTTGTCTTTTCATCAGGAAACCCAGCTTCACCTTGATTTTTTTTCCTGAGCATTAAGGAAAATTTACCTATTGAAATTCTACTGCAGATATTCCTATGGTGTTGCAGAGTTTACAGCTCAAGCTGATGGTACCTGTCAGGATTGGCATCCCTACAAAGGATGGAGGGTCATGAAAGTTTTGACACGTGGGCATTAGGCATATTAGTAGTCGTGGGTGCAAAGCTTATTTTGTCTGCCTCTAGCCACTTTTATTACCATCAAGGGCTAAAATCTCTACAGATGCAAACTAATAATGTGTTCATCTAGAATTATGACCTTCTGGGGCAGTTTTAGTAAAGTTAATTTTGATTGAGAATATTATGACACTGTTTAGAGAGCAGTAAAACTTCTTTGCAAGTTTTCTACTTAATGAATTCCTGAGCAAGTTGATGGCTAAAGACATGAGAAGTCTACCTCTAGCACAGATCTTTGCAAGATTGACAGATACAGAAATAAAAGGGATTAAAAATAAGAAAGATAAAAAACTGCAAAGGATTAGAAATAAAAAATCTGAAGTAATAACATGGATTTAGGAATAAAAATGGTACTAAATTGCTAGAGAAGAGGAAGGGTTTTGGCAATTCTTCTATAATGATAAATATCTGCCTGGATGTCTGCACACACTACCGTGGTAGTTGGTCTTCTCCTGTTAGCAGCAGTGTGGTCAGGCAGTTGGGGTAGATGATCCCTGCAGATCCCTCTCAACTCATCTGTTCTACTGAGCATGAGTAGTTAAGTCCCTGTGAGCACCTCTAAGGTTCCTCCTGCTTTTTGCTTCTTTCTGAACCTTTCCTGTGTTGTCACCTTTGCGTTCTGTCTTAAATCTGATTTGTAAATTCTCCTGTACCTGCTGAAATTCAGCTGGTTGCTTTTATAGTGGCAGAACATTAATTCTTCTCCTCTTGGTTTACCAGGAAAAGCTATAGAGAGGATCCTGTGCTTCTATCATTCTTGTTGGAGGGTTTCATGAGGATTAGTTACCCGTGTCTACAAGCTTTGTAGTTTTAAATTTAATTAAAACTGTGTTGCATTGCCATTTATAATGGTGTTAATTGACAGTTTGGTAATGAAATACCAACAGGTAGCAGGATGGGTAACGTGGTTCTGCATTTGGCCAACCCAGTATAGAGGTGTCACTCTTTGGAGCTGCTGGGAAGGAACCATGGATGTTGGGTTCAGCCATTCAGTAGCTAGTGGCATTGCTTTTTTTATGTTTTGGTTTGTTTTTTTTTTGTAATATAAGGCATGTATGTGGCAAATGAAAGGCCAGCAGCCATGCACAGTAGGTGGGTTTTCACTGAATGATGTTTTCTCAGCCATTGGTACTGTCATTTTTAATAATAATAATAATAATAATAAAGAGTATATAATTGCTGAAGAATAAAACGGAAAACAAGAAGAAGAAGAAATGGGAGTAGCTTGGTATTCCAGGCAAACAAATAGTTATTCAGGACTGTGGCATGTTTGTTTACACTTGTGCTGAGCTTTTATCAGAGATGTTACCAGACTGATGAGTTTTTTAGCACAGAGTCATGTCACAGCTGTGGCTTAGAGTGGGAAAACATTTTTAATGTGCTATTAAATTGATGAATTGTTTTTTTATCTGTGTATCTTCAGAACTGTCTCTGTCCATTTAATGGTGTCTACAGTGATGAGTTTATACAGATGGTGGGAATCTTTTGTACTGGCTCTTCTGTGTTGCACAGGCACAGAGTTCTGGCCTTTTAAATCTTTCTCAAGTGTATTTCCATGGTACTGGTCATAACTTCAGGAGAGTAAAAGCTACATAAAGCTATTGAAAACTCCGTGTGTAATAGCTCAGGGAACTCCCAGGGGAGGCTGTGATTTCATTAATGTGACTTGGCAAATGACAGCCTTACAAGGGGCTGTGGGAATCCAGTGTCACTGAAATGCGTGTTGGCAGCTTGCTGTTCCCAACACCCCTCCAGAGCACCGGGGAAAAGGGAAAACACTTTGTTCAGTTGAAGCTGAGAGAAGAAAATTCCTCTTTAGTTCCAAGTGTAGCACTAAAGTGAGCTCTTAGCTGAAGGAGAAGGTGTGTAGGTAGCTGCAGTTCAGCTTGCAGCTGAAAATGGCAGCAGAGCCATGTAAGTTTGGCCTCCTGCTCATCAGATGCCAGGGGAGACAAACACTGTGGTTGTGCACAGGGAGCAGCAGTTACTGGCTGGAAATGGCTCTTGGTCCAGTACAGCCCAGGGCATGACCCACACAACTGCCCTCTTGCTGCAGTGCCTGGTGCTGCTGCAGCCTGCTGCCATGGCCAGAAACTGCCCCCTCTGCTGATGAGCCAGCTGGGAAGAGACACTCCAACACCTAAAACCTTCCATTTCAACTTTCTGGTTGCATTTGTGCTGAATCCAAAACTGCTTAGTTACAGCTCACACCACCGGGTGAAGCATGTATTGCATGCAGTGAAGAGGCAGAGTGAGCTCCAATCCTAACTATAAACTAGTGAATATTTCCTCTAAGCAAGCATCTCGGACTTTTAGAATGCTTTTTCATCATGCTGCTACTGCTTTACTTGTTTGCTGCTTTTTCCCCCAATGTCATGTCTGTGAATTTATGCATTTTTCCCTGTTAGCTTTTTATTCTGCTTGTGATGGTTACCTTTTAACTGTCTTTTGCCCCATCTCTCCTTCATTCATCTTCACAATGGCTCAAATAATGAGGGGGACACATGACATGATACTTACCAAAAGGCATTCATAATACCACCTACAGATTATTTTCTATTTTGTCCTTCCTACTTGTTCACACAATCTCTTCTCCATGTGTAACTCTCAGTAGGTACCCTTGGCTCTGGAGATCATGCAGGTAACTTCCATATCACAACTTCTCCATCTCTTCCTGGAAGATTATTTGTATTTTCTCTAAAAGGACTTTTTTTTTGCCTATGCAGATGTTCTCTATTTGGATAAGTCATATTTGTCATTATTTTACACACCCATGGGAGTGTATGCACAAGGTTATTATTTCATTGCATTACATGTCAGAGTAGAAATAGCAGGTAACTGAGTTGTTGAACATGACTCAGAAGCAGACATGGAATCAGCGTTCTGTCCTGCTGCAGAAGGGCTTGACAGCAGCAGTTGCTCTGAAAGAAGCAAACCACAAAGCATCAGAAAAGGGGTGTTAATGAGCTGCTAGCTCGTTGCACAGGGTGTGGGCTGAAGTGATGCAGCAGGCACCAAGAAACAAGCACGTAACTTAAATACTTGGTGTCTGTGACTGAATTGTTGAAAGTTTAATACCAGTGTTATTTTATACATTTGTGAAGGAAAAAGAACATGAAATCAGTTTTCAGCTATCAAAATACCTCGAAGAAACTAAGAACTGAGGAAAGCAAGAGGGAAATGGTCAGAATCATGGGAAATCCTGTCTTGGGTGTTGCAGAAGAATTGTGTCACCGCTGTCATGGTGGATGGCACTGCAATATTGTTGTTGTCTCCTCACAGTCACTTAGAAGGGAAGTCAGTTTGGAGAAAATTTCTTCTAATTACAGAGACAGAGATATAAAATTTGAGAGTGGGGCAGAGGGATTTAGCCGCGTGACACCCATTAATGTTAATGGGACTCATGCAGCTAAATCACTCTTCACTGGTATGAAGAAGGTGTCCCAGAGGGCTGACAGAAAGACACAGTTGTCTGTCACACAGCTGGACTGCAACTCACTGCTTCCATGTGTACAAGGAACATAGCAGGAGAGATGAGCAATTTACTATAGTGACTTTTTTTTTTGTGAGATTGGTGGAAAGCCACTTTTTATGTGCTTGAAAGCAGTAATTTTTCTAATGCTGCTTGAGAATTACCAATTTGAGCATATTAATAATTTGGAGTAGTCCTGCTGTTGTTCTTTATGACAGCAGTGGATGTGCTCGTTCAGCACTGCTGCAGTAGCTCTGATGCTCAGGTAAGCTGTGAGGTTAAACACTGTTCTGCTTGGGAGTCTTTCTGCTCCCTGGCTAATGTGATTGCCCTATTTACATTACCTGCCTTTAATGACTTTTCTTCCTCTAGTGCTATGGAAAATAGGAGAATTTAAAGCCCAGCAGCTGTTAGGGGATAATATAGAGTAGATCTCAGATACTCTATATCACAGTAGTTAGCAATACTTTAAATTATGAGTGCATAGTGCAAATATTATCTCAAAACATCAGCAGGTTTTTCAAAATGAGTTGCTGGTTTTTGGTCAGCTTGTTGTTTTCCCAGTTGGGTAAATCATTAGGCTTTAGAAAGTTTTGTGAAGTAAATTACTGTTCCATTAAGGCATGTCTGGAGAGCAAAGGGCCTGAATTCCATGACAGTGTGTGATTAGAGTATCAGCTGCCTGGAGGGTACCTGTGCTGTGCTCAGCTGGGTGATGAAGTGCTTGGGACATCAGTGTATGTTACATGGGCACAGTCATGTTCTGTGTCCAAGAATATATATTGTGTCTCATGTATGTACTTCTGTGTCCTCCATTTCTTGGTTAATTCAGAACATCCAAGCTTTTGATGTCCAAAGCTTACTTAGATCTAAATCACAGGTGCTTATGCTGTCTAGGCTGAAGCATAAATCCATAAATCCTTTGCCAGGCATTGGGTCAGGCTTTGTGCAGCCTCTATCACAGGATCAGCTGCTGGGCTTTCTGGAAGGAAAATTTCCAGATCAAACTCCTGATGAAGAATCAGATTTCTGTTTCTTTTTTTTTTTTTTCCTTCTATTCCTCTTTTTGAAAAAAATAACAACAAAAAAGCAGAAATGTGAACAGGTCTGGATAATTTTTATAGTAATGCTTCGTAAACAAAGTCTTTAGATTTTGGTTTTTAGTGGAATAGTTCAATGAGTGTTAACTGTAAAGAAAAGTTTTTCTTTTCAAAGAAACCCCAACCTCACAAAACTCCAAAGCACCAGAACTTAAAGACAGCCGTAACCCCATTTATATTTTATGTCTTTTNCATGCAGCTAAATCACTCTTCACTGGTATGAAGAAGGTGTCCCAGAGGGCTGACAGAAAGACACAGTTGTCTGTCACACAGCTGGACTGCAACTCACTGCTTCCATGTGTACAAGGAACATAGCAGGAGAGATGAGCAATTTACTATAGTGACTTTTTTTTTTGTGAGATTGGTGGAAAGCCACTTTTTATGTGCTTGAAAGCAGTAATTTTTCTAATGCTGCTTGAGAATTACCAATTTGAGCATATTAATAATTTGGAGTAGTCCTGCTGTTGTTCTTTATGACAGCAGTGGATGTGCTCGTTCAGCACTGCTGCAGTAGCTCTGATGCTCAGGTAAGCTGTGAGGTTAAACACTGTTCTGCTTGGGAGTCTTTCTGCTCCCTGGCTAATGTGATTGCCCTATTTACATTACCTGCCTTTAATGACTTTTCTTCCTCTAGTGCTATGGAAAATAGGAGAATTTAAAGCCCAGCAGCTGTTAGGGGATAATATAGAGTAGATCTCAGATACTCTATATCACAGTAGTTAGCAATACTTTAAATTATGAGTGCATAGTGCAAATATTATCTCAAAACATCAGCAGGTTTTTCAAAATGAGTTGCTGGTTTTTGGTCAGCTTGTTGTTTTCCCAGTTGGGTAAATCATTAGGCTTTAGAAAGTTTTGTGAAGTAAATTACTGTTCCATTAAGGCATGTCTGGAGAGCAAAGGGCCTGAATTCCATGACAGTGTGTGATTAGAGTATCAGCTGCCTGGAGGGTACCTGTGCTGTGCTCAGCTGGGTGATGAAGTGCTTGGGACATCAGTGTATGTTACATGGGCACAGTCATGTTCTGTGTCCAAGAATATATATTGTGTCTCATGTATGTACTTCTGTGTCCTCCATTTCTTGGTTAATTCAGAACATCCAAGCTTTTGATGTCCAAAGCTTACTTAGATCTAAATCACAGGTGCTTATGCTGTCTAGGCTGAAGCATAAATCCATAAATCCTTTGCCAGGCATTGGGTCAGGCTTTGTGCAGCCTCTATCACAGGATCAGCTGCTGGGCTTTCTGGAAGGAAAATTTCCAGATCAAACTCCTGATGAAGAATCAGATTTCTGTTTCTTTTTTTTTTTTTTCCTTCTATTCCTCTTTTTGAAAAAAATAACAACAAAAAAGCAGAAATGTGAACAGGTCTGGATAATTTTTATAGTAATGCTTCGTAAACAAAGTCTTTAGATTTTGGTTTTTAGTGGAATAGCTCAATGAGTGTTAACTGTAAAGAAAAGTTTTTCTTTTCAAAGAAACCCCAACCTCACAAAACTCCAAAGCACCAGAACTTAAAGACAGCCGTAACCCCATTTATATTTTATGTCTTTTAGGATTCATTTGGTGCCATAATCTTAAAACAGGGCTAAGCAGGGACACTTGTGGCTGGTTTTCTCTTGTGCTCTTCCCTTGAGTTGGAAAGATAGTCCTGTTTACACACCCCAGAGGATGTCATAAAGACAAGGGTGTGACATCATATGATTTCACCTCCATGGAAACAAGACTTCGAGGGCTTCCTAGGAGTAATAATGTTGATAGCACATTAAGTCTGCCAGGGTTTAAATGTGGCAAGGAACCTGGTGAGTCAGTCATGTCCAAGTCTTTCCCAGTTCATACAGCATGCTGTAATCCCAGGGCATGCTGTGGGCCCTGTTGAGACACTGAACAGCACCAGAATGATGTTTGTATTCAACTAGAAATCTTTAGCTTCCATGTATTTCTTGTATTGACTGCACTGCAACATAGCTGCTTTGGGAATATGAGCCTCTGCCATACAGGGTGGTTCTGGTCAATGCTTTGTTGAGAAGTATTTTCCATAGCCAAATGCTTTATTTAAATTTGGTGTGAATACAGCCTTATAAAGTTTAAAAAGACTGGCATCCAAGTAGATTGTGTGTTGAAGGTGCTACTGTTACCTCTTCTGATGAGTGAGTTAAAAAGGTCATCACTAGTAGGTGCTTTTACTACCCCAGTTCCACTCTTCCATTGTGTTGTGACTTGGGCGTTGTGTGTGGTGTTTGCTTTTGTTATTGTTATTATCGTGTAAATAAATAGGATCTTGTCTTTGCACCAGAGTCATTGTGGAAGTGCATGATGTATCTTCTGGAAGCCAAGGGGGGAAGAGGAATTAATTGGAGGTGTTACATCTTTGACTCTGCACAGCCAGCATCCATCACTGTTGCTGCAGTAGATCAGACTTTGTGTATCACATCCAGCAAACTTTAACTGTTCAGTACTTCTTGAGTATAAAAATAGATATATTAAAAATACAAATTTCAGTATAATAAAGCCTCTTTCCTGGGGAGATAATTCATTGCAAAAAGCAGATGAAAATAGTGCTCTAACATCTCATTAGAATTCTCCCTATTCATGTAAAGTCTGAGTATCTGAAATCATTACTTTAAATGCCTTTTACTTTTTATTCCTTTTAACTTTATTGTTACTTTATTACTGTCACTTCATTACGATTATTCATTTTTACTGTTTTTTATTACTTAGAAAACTGTTCTTTTGTAAATGTAACTGTTTTTAAGGAAATAAGAATTTTCCTTTGCCCTCTGAATGTAGGCAGCTGGAGACAGAAAATCCGAGAGGATGAATAAACAGGAGAGTGAAACAATAAATAAATTGTACAGGTTTTGTAATTTGGATCAAAGCCAAGATTCCAGTGGTTCTAGTCATCCCTGACTGAACAAGCTGCAAGAGGAGAGCACACGCTGAGAACAGTGGAATACAGAGCAGAGGCAGTAATGCAGAAGCACAGCTAATTAGAATTCCTGTAGGCTTTATCAACAGGTCTGCAAAACACAATAATTAAGATTTGACTGTGGAAACATGTCACTTTGATGCTTGTGAGACGAGACAAAGTAGCTTTAAATTACCCAGTTGAAAATTATCACTTAAAATATTTTTTTTCTGCAGTTCTATATGTAATCCCCTACTACAGTGATTTTTGCAATTACTGCAAAGCTGGCACTAATGGAATTTCTCAACAAACAGTACACTAAATATGTTGTTTCAGGCTGGCACTAAAATGAAGCCAGGTTGGTAGAAAACTACTTCACCTTGGTATAGCAAAAATGTGTATTTACCTGAGGAGTTTGTTTTGAGGTGGGCAAATGTCTGTACACACTGGATTTACATAACAGTCTGCTTGGTATTTGTGCTTGGTAAATGTTCTGTAAAGATGTAGATAATTGAGTCAGCTATTTTAAAATTAAATTGGTAGTGGTGGGCCAAGTCTTAATATCAGCTGAAGATTTAGTTTTGGAAGGAGGAAGAAATTGATAGTTAAGGTTGACATTCTGCTGTAAATTACCCAGTTGAAAAAGAAAAAAGAAATAGAGAGTTTGACAGGTTGATGTGTCACTGCCTTTATTAAATTTTCCTTACAGGTTGACAGGGACTGGAGAGAGTCCAGTGGAGGCTACGAGGTGATGAAGGCACTGAACATTTCTCATGAGGAAAGGCTGAGAGCTGGGGCTGTTCAGCCTGGGGAAGAAAGGGAGGTTGTCAGTGCTCATCAGTAGCTGAAGGGTGGCTGGCAAGAGCATGGGGCCAGGGACAGGACAAGGGGCAGTGGGACACAAACTGGAACACACAAGTTCCACCTCAACAGCAGTAAAAACTTGTTTCATTTGAGGGTGTCAGAGCCTGGCACAGGCTGCCCAGACAGGCTGTGAAGTCTCCTCTGGAGACTTTCAAACCCACCTGGATGTGACCTGCTTGGACAGGGGGTTGGAGAGCTGATCTCCAGGGGTCCCTCCCAACCCCTGTCACGCAGGGGTTCTGTGGTTTTGTAGGGATGGGGGTTTGTTTTAAAATGGTTGCAGAAAGTTGAGCCACGCTGTCCCTTGGCCTGTTCCCAGCAGAGCAGGGAGGCCTCGGGCGGTGCTGTGGCCGGGCAGGCTCAGGGGCACAACGGGAGGTGTTGGTGCGGTTGTGTCCGGATTACCTCTGGCTTAAAAAAAAAAGCAGCTTAATTTCTTTTTAAACACTCTTTTAATTTTTTAATAACGAAAAGATAGCCTCATCTAATGGTGGTTGCCAAAGCCGCTGGGAGCGCTGGGCTGTGTGGCTGTGACTGCGGGCAGAGCAGAGCCAGTACCTCGCAGGGCGGTCACTGCAGCCCCGCCCCTTGCCGTCCGGTACGGGCGGGAACCCTCTGGAGTGCTTGACTTGGAGGAGTTCTTGCAGTAATGGAGACGACGGAGGCCAATTACAGAAGATCCTTAGGGCAGCCTCCTGGCAGGGAGTCGTGCCGAGCTCCCCCGCAGCCCGGTACCGCTCGGCCCCTGCGGAGGCGCCGCTGAGGCTGCCCCAGGGCGGTGGCGACTCTCCCGCGGCCCCGCCGGCTGCGGAGCGAGCCTGGAGCGGCAGCGCCACCTGGCGGGCGGAGCCGGGCAGCGGCAGCCGCGGGGAGCGGGGGGAGCAGCGGCCGAGGCGCTTTGGCGGCTTTCGCAGCGGAACCGCCCGAGCAGTGCGGACGGGGCCGGCCCGGTGAGATCTGTGCTGCAGGCAGGAGATGGGGGTGAACTCCTCATCCCTCGCCTTTCTCCAAGACTTGAGCTTTTCTGCCGAGGGTCAAGTTGAGCTGTCGCTCAGAGTGCCGCTGTAGTCAAACTGCAGCAGAGCTCACTTTGTGTGTGTTTACTAATAGGAAGTTCAGCCCAAACTTAGCAAAGCTGTATCTTGAAATAAAGGTGATGAAATCCCAGGGTGAGTCCCGTTGAGTTGGAGGTGCATCTACCAGCATGACTTTGATTTCTCTTCTCCAGTGTGCCCTGGAAGCAGCAGGTGTTCAGAGCAGCTCCTGTGTGGACTTCTGGGAAAGCTACATCTAAATATACTGAGGAAGTGAAAATATCCTAAGACTTAACTTCTCCCTGAAGAAAAATGTGGAAGAAAGTGACCTTTTTTGGGTCAGTTTATCTTTTCTTTCTGTTACTCCACTGATAAATTAGTGTATGGATTTTTTTTCCCCCTTTCTTTCCATTCTTTTTCTCTCCTTTGTTTTCCTTCTTTCTACAAGCTGCTAAACCTGAAAGATTTATCTTTTTGTTAATCATTCACCTTAGTTCTGCTAATTTTGTGAAGGTGTAATTTACAAAGAAGGTTCAGCTTAAGAGTTGCATGTCACGTTCCAGGAAAACAGGAGTGATAGTTTTTACTTGTAAGTAAACATCAAAATACCATTTGAGTTTCTTGGCACAAGTGCACATTGAGCACGGGGAGCTGCACTTCTGGGAGGGGATGCTTCTGGGAGGAGCTGCTTCTGGGAGGAGATGCTTCTGTGCTGTTTCTTGCTGCTCTGAAGCCAAGAGGCACATCGTGCAGTGACCTACACCACAGAGCAACTCTCAGCTGCTGAACCAAGCTGTCACATTCTTCTAGGATTATTTTATTCTGGCTCTACAAAAGGATGAGTGAAAATCCCAGGATCTCACAGTATCATAGCCTCCTCAGGTTGGAAGGAGCCTTGGTGTCTAGTCCAGTCTCTGCCTTGATGCAGTGTCACTGCTGAATTCCAGCTGGGTTGTGGCTTTGGGTTTAGTCCAGTTGGGTCCTGAAAAACTCTTTCTTTTCCTCTTGAAGAATTGACTGTTTCACTGAGTACCTAATGTGCCTTCTGAAGAAAGGCTTTTTTTGAAGTACTCTTCCCTGTCTGAAACTGTTGTTAATATTATTCCACAGTCAGGAGTGACTCAAGTTATTAGCTTGCTTTTCTAATAAAAGCGATTGTTTTATTAATGAGAAAAGAAGGTTTATTGAGTCTCACATGACAGTGTTAGAAGTTCAAGTGCAGAGCGTGTTGTGAGTAGAGCTTCCAGGTCAGCCTGACAGTGCTGCATTTGCAAATATAACATGTTTTCCTTTGAGGTCTAATTAGTCGTTTTCCACAATTATTTTTGATACATTTTGTGAAGGTGTTTTGGTTTGTTTTTTTAGAGAGAGTTTCTTCTCCATGTGTGTATAAGTTCTACAGGAGGAGAACCCTGCCACTGCTCCTGTGAGGGGAAGTTTCTTACTGTGTGTCAGCAAGCCCTGGGAGGAATGGGTTTGCTCATATCAAACAAACTGGATTTCTTCACATAGCTCGTGTGAGAAGCTGTCAATTTTGGTGCTAGTTTTCCAAGTCAGCCTCCTCAGTTTCCTTGTGGTGTGGTGAAGCTTTTTTCTGCCTGGATGCCAGTGGGAAGGCACTGTTGTGAAGCAGTGTTTGAGGGCTGCTGTCACGGCAGAGGCAGCTGAGCACTGTGTGCAGGGGTGAAATCCAGCCTCGTGTCACTGGGTGTGTGATGGGGGCTTAGGGCTGACAAGTTAATTCTGAGGCTTTATGTTTCTCTGACATTTCCCTGGGATTAATTGCACTTTGGCCAGTTTTGGCCAGCTTGGGTAACAAAACCAGTATTTAGCATATTGGGAGAACTGGCAGAAATAATTCCTGCTCCTTCAGTCACAGGTGGCAGAGCACGAGGGAGCTGCATTAACCAGCTTTAACAAGGGTGGCTTGACAAAATACCTGCTGCTCCTGAGAGGCTTACCTGGTGTCACAGGGATATTCTGCTGAATTATTCTGCTGTATGATCCACTCTGCCAGTGGATAATCAAATACACCTATTCTTGAGGTTTTTATGGTGATTCTAGTACTTTTTTTTTCTTTCCAGTTGTGTAAAGTTCAAAGGCAATGTGTTTTTAAAACAATAGTATAATGGTCTTCCCTGCCAAGATTCTGGCTTAACACACCCGTGAACCTGTGTGTAATAAATTCTCCAAGCCAACAAAGTTCAACAGAAAAAAAAAGAGGCCCAGTGAATATATAGATATATCTATATCTGTTACAGCTTTTATATATGTAACTGAGCTTTTTTGATCCTGTAGGTCTTTGAACTGTATCTTTGAAGACTGTAAGTAAAAAATGTATGAAAGCAGGCACTTGAGGTGTATTTGACAGATAAAAATAGCATTTAGAAAAGGTGTATTTTACTTGAAGTTGTAAGAAATTCTATTTTGAAGTGGGGAAAGAGAATCAACTGTTACAAGGGATTGCACAACTTTGATGTCAGCACTGGCTTCTCAGTACCTCTGCTCAGCAGCTCTTGCTCTGCCTTCTAACAAGCTTCAGCTTCTCCTGAAGAAGGTTCTGAGATGTTTGTTTAGCTTTGAAATAATTTGTTTGCTTAACATAGCAAACATCAGCCCCTGCATGTGTTCTTAAGCATGAATAGATGAGCAAGTTGGTTTTTCAAGTAAGTTTACTATACAGTTTTAAGCACAAAAAGCTTCATAAATCACTTGAGGTTCTCACTGGCAGCTAAGCAGGCTCCTTGGCTCTTTCTGCTGCTGTAATACTAGAAAAAGAATAATTTGGGCAAGTACTTTTTCTTAAGACATTGTTTTTATACATTAAAACACTGCTGCTTTCTTTGAGTTTTCTATGTCTGCTGCAAAAAGATCTTTAATCAGGCTGCTGAGATTTTTCTATTCAGTGTGCTGCTGGTCGAGTCATGTTTCACTGATACCTTCATGTAGGATAACTGAGCTTTCTGTCACTGTTTGTCTGTAACCCTGCAGTGGGTCCTCAATATGTACAAGATGGACAAGATAAAGCTACTATACCAGTTAGATCTGCAGAGAATTCCCTTGATGGCTGAGTAGTATAAAAAACATTAGGGAAACATTCAGTGCTCAGAATTCTCCCAAATTCATTTTTCCTTGAAACAAACAAAAAATTTGCAAACATCAGGGATTATTTTTGATTATTTTGATATTATTTTATGCCTCAATTCCCCTAGCATGAGGCATACTGAATGATACTCTTAGGGAGCACTAAGCAAAAAAGCAAAATAAGTTCCTGAAATAGTCACCTTCATGATTTATGCTTGGCCTTCAGTGTAGGACAAGTCAAGTTCTTATTAAATATTGTGATTTATTTGTAAGTAAGTAGCATATTTGTAGCTAATGCATGGCATGAAGAAGCATCAGAAGCAAAAAATGTTCTGTATAATGACAGTTCTTACACAGAACTTATATATATATTATATACTTTTTCTTGCAGCACCGACAACATATAAATGGTGTAAAACTCAGTTCAAGTGTTGAATGCAGTTCTAGAGGGCTCCTTTTTTCCCTACCCCAGCTCCCCAGTTGAAATTTTAACTACTATACAGAAATTTTCCTCCAAAGGCAGAAAATACGGTGCTAATGCTGTGTGCTTAAGCAGCGAAGGATGCTGTGAATTGCACTTCGGAGTCCTTTTTTTCTCGTTAAGCACCACTTTGCAAGGGAATTTACACATACCTCTGAATTCTTCAGAGACTGATTTGCTTCAGTGCTGGAAATCTGTTCCTCCTCTGCTTTCCACGAGGAATGGATATAAAGCTGTCCAATACCGTGGAGTTACGATGCTGGTTATTAGTCTCCTTCCTTCTGAAGAACAAGAAAGGTTAAATTAGCTTTAGAAGGTCTCCAATTGACAATAGTTTGTATCTGTTTCTAAGATTAAATAAATACTCCGCAGTTTTTTAGGGAAATAATGTTAATTTTCATGCTGGATGTGTGTGCTTTCTGTTGGTACTGTAAAACAATGTATAAAATCAGTGATAAGAATTGATGTAGAGTCACTGTAGGTGTTTTTGTCCATGCCTAAAGTTATGTCTGATCCCTGGATACATCACAATCCTGAGATGGAGAATCAGATAGTATCACATCTTTGTTGTTTGTCATTTTGAAACTTCCCTGCTGTGTGGTGTTGAGGTGTTAGAAAAGTTTGAGAGTCCTGCAAGCTGCAGCCTCCTGAAACAGGGGTGGTGTTTTGCTGAGGGATGTAAATGACTTTCACCCATTCCTGGAAGATGCTAATACAGCCTAGTGCAAAATACAGGTCATATCAAATAATTCACAATGAGCAGTACTGAGCACAGCAATGCCAAATGCAATATTCCAGTCTGAGAGTATCAGAACATTGCTGCTATGAAGCACTTTCCTGCTGTCACATTCCACCTTCTGCCCCATTAAGTATGCTAAGTTCCAGTAGGAGGGAAATAAAACTTAGATATGAAATTTCTGACAGTGTAGAGATGTTGATTTTAATTCCTCCTCAACTTTATAATGGATGTTGTTTGCTGATGACACCAGTTCAGGCTTTCAGGACTGCAAGACTCCCTCTGCAGCCTTGGCTGGCAGTTAGATAGTGTACAGCAGAGAGGGAAGCAAGGTGCTGTCATTGCTGAACCACAGTATTGGACAGGAGAATAAAGGAATTAGACTGGCTTGAAGGAGACTCAGGTTTTGTATGAGTTTAATTAAGCTTTCCTCATTCTGAATGATGATGCTCAATAAATACAAGCTTGGATTTGGTGCATCTCACCCAAAATCCTCAGAAGGAGTTGAAGTTAGATAACAAAAGTGAAATGAGAGTTTGCTGCACAGAGAACGTTTAGTACCATTAGAGATGTTGGACTTGTGGCTCCTGTATGTCTAAAGAGTTCTTTTTTGGTATTTAATTAAACCTTTTAGTGTGTTTTATTACATGGCTAATGCGGGTGTCATTGATGAATATGGAAGTTGTTACTCTCCTTTTTTTTCACTCCCCAGTTGAGTTTTGTGTGTTACTTACTGCTCCACCTTCTATTGTAAAATAGATCTAGGGGAGTTTTCATTCATCTTGTTCTGGCTGTAGCTGCCTTTCTGCAGAGAGCAGCCAGCAGTGGGGCAGTGCATTCACAAGAAGGATGGCAAAGAAAATTTCATTTGCTTGATAGCTTGGCTGCAGAATGTGCTTGGAATGGTGGAGATGTGCTCTGTGCTCCAGTTCAGCCTGCAGCCTCGGCTCTGTGATGCCAGTGGACTGGGAACCATGGTCATTGTGCTGCTGCTGCTTAATTGGAAGTTTCCTGTGTCCTCATAGCTGCTGCTAATCGACAGGAGGGGGTTGTGTGTGGAGCAGATCCTGTTCAGATGCCATCATAACTGGAGGAACTGCTCCTATTCCTCACCTAAACAGAGATCTCTTCATGATGTAGAGCTAAATAACAAACCCAGGTCTGACAGCACAGTGCAGTAATGGTTTTTAAATCCTTTTTCACCCACTACCTAGTGCAGAGGAATCTTAAGTCTATAAGCTTAATTTTAATTATCAACTTGGAAGCTTTGTAGAATAGTCAATGTCTGCTCTCCCATTCCCCAGTATCTTTCATAAATGATTAAACCTGTGTTTCTAGGTTGATGTATTCAATTTAAGGAGTATTTGCTGTATATCTGAAACAAAAAATAGGGTTTTATGTTTTCATGGTAAGCAGTATCTAATTAAATAAGTTTGACCATAATGTATGTTGATGTATTTAATGAAGAAAATGTCTTTAGCTGATAATAAAGCTAAATCTCCAGCTTCTGCTACTTACAGGAGTTTCATCTGCTGCTGGTGGCTCCCCCCAACCCCCCAGGCATAAGTAAAATTTGGGCAGAAATAGAATTTAATATATATGCTATTATATTGCCAAAACTCAGAAAATGAAGGTTAATGGATTGATAGCAAGTTTCATCCAAAGACAGAAATTTCAAGCTGGAGGCATTAATTTACTGCAGTGATCATCATTTTCCTCTGAGCCCCTTCAGCTCAGAGCCAGCCTGCTTTGCTTTATCCATAAAATGAAAATGGATTGTGTCTGTTCTGTGACATTTCAGGGGAGGTTGGAGCCCAGCACAGAGTGGCAGCTGCACCCAGAGCTCCCAGTTGCAACTGGGTACTTGGGAAGTTGTTAGTGTTCTTCATGAGGTGCCAGGGGAGGTCAGGGCTGAGAACAAGCAGCAATCTGCTCTTTCTTCCTCTGGTGACCCACAGTCTCCTGCTCTTGCTGTCCCAGGAGGTGGATGAAGCAGGAATGTGGTCTACTGTTATATTAAATGTTCATATTTTTGCCCATTAACCAGTTCTTAATCAAAAGCCAGTAAAAGGGGAGATAATGGAGGCCAGGCTTCTCCTGCTGCTCTCTGGGGTTTGTGATGGACTGCAGAGGCTTCAGGTGAGATGATCTGGTCTGTTGTGCCCAGTGTGACTTGAGGGAGCCCAGCACCTCCTGAGTTTGCCTTTCCTTCAGCACTGGAACAGCTTGGGTCGGGTACAAGTTTGTGGTGTTTAAGTATTTTTTTTTTAATCCAAGTAAAACATTGAAATACATATATTTTCTGTGGTTGTTATGGAAAAGCTATGTGCACCATGTGAAGGTGCAGGGTGGGGATGTTTGTGCAGGAATCAGTCACCTGCTTGCAGCTGGACACACCAATTTAGGCAGTGTTGGCAGGCACCTGCTGAGAGCTGGTGTGGTCAGGGCTCACCTACACACCAGGGCTGGCTGCACTCTGAAAACACTGAGTGGACTCCAGGAGCTGGAACTGGAAGTGCTTGGGTGGCACAGGGTCAGGCAGAGTGTGGAAGGGCTGGTTTGGCTCTTGATGGAGGAAGGGAAGGGGATCTGATGAGTGCTCCTGGCTACCTGTAGAAGCTCTGAGGTGCAGTGATGGTGATGGGCTCTCAGCTCCTGATGGAGGGAACAGTTCTGATTAACATCTCATTAAGGACTCAGCTTTAAGCAGAGGTGTCACTTCATTTGACCTGTAGCCAGGGACTGATCAAGTGCCTGGACAGCAACTGAAGAGTAAGATGCTCCATCTAGGGTGTGTTTAATTCTTGTCTTGATGAATTATTTCACAAGGCGTGGGATGTTTTGTTAAGATTCCACTTTGCTCAAGTTTCACTTCTGCTGCTTTAATGTAGATACTCAAGCTAATGTAGAGTTATTCTCCTAATTTTTTGTGAATGCACAAGTCACTGCCTTCTACATGAAGCTCTGAAGAAGAGGGGGGGAAAAAAGGTCCAAGATGCACAGTGTAATTCTGATAATTTCTTATTGCCCTACAAGTAAGAGGCCAAGGGAATATGAGTCTGTAGATCACCTTGATGCTGAATCACTGTGCAGCTCGAACTGATTGCATGCAGGCGTTTTTGAGGTACTCCAAAGAAAATATTTAATGTTTTTGAAATCTCTGAGGAGAAGAGACATCCTGAACTCAAATAAAGGATTTAGTAGGAGACTTTAATTCTGATGTATGAATGTTTTATGTGGCCTGTGTGCACAGTATGCTAAGTGTTCTCTGCAGCTGAATAGTCTATAAAAATCAAGGTTCCTTAACTCAGTGTGGGAGCAGCAGGAGACCCAAAGAAGGGATAAGAAAGTGAAGCATGAATCCACTTGCAAAGCCCAAATTAATGAGTTTTTCTGTCGAAGCAAATCTGTTTCTGTTTCCAAAAGAGAAGAAAGCTGTTTGAAGATCTTCAAGTAATATGCTCTGTGAAATGGCTAGTGAATTCCCAGGAGAATCAGCTATTACATAAAAACCTGATACAAATCTAGTGTCAGGTGAAAATTACTCCTCTTGTTGACTCTGCAAAGCTCCAGAGGCTGAACCAGTGTTTCCACTGCTCTGCCCCTTCCTGGTGCTCACAGTGACCTTTACCAGTTGTAGCACTTGTGTGCAGGGGATGAATCTTTTCTGGCTGATGCTCAGCACCTTAATTTACCAATTTGTTCTTTTCCTAGCTGTTGTACATTATCCTAATCCCATCCTGCAAATCTTCTTTTTAGGTGTGTTTGCAGGAGGGGAGAAATTCCACATGATCTTTCTCCAGCTACTAATGAGCATGTAACTCTCCATCAACACCATGCTTACACAAGTAGAAAATGACTTTCTCAAAGCAGTTGAATTGCACTTTTTCTTATGTGATGAGGGTCTTGCAATTTGTTACTGATCTAACTCACAGAATATTTTAATACTTCTTTGATTTTTATTTTTAAAAATAAACTCTGTAGTCACAGGTATTGCACAAACCATTTAAGTGCCTGCTTGAAGGGAAAAAATGGCTTAGAAATTCAGTGAAAAAACCACCAAGACAGTATTTTTATCCAAAGCCCAGCACAAACTCTCCAAATAGATACATTAAGGTTTAACATGAGCAGCCCTAATGAAATGTTCTATGAAATAACAGTGAATTATTTTTTTAATATTATCTAGGTATTAGTAATAGGGTGTATTAGAATACCAGAGGAGCTGATGTAATTCAAGAATGTGGCTAAAGAGGGGGGAAATGGGTGCACTGGATCCATAGCTGTATGAGGGGTCAGAAGGTCAGCTTCTATTAAATAAGATTGTTTAATCTCACTATTTGCTAATCAGCTACTTTTATTTTTTTCCTATAGTGCTTCACTTTACAATTGTATGTGATAAAAATCTGTTGTTCACAGCCTTGTCCTTGTAAAATGAAAAAAACCCAGCATATTTTGAAAAAGTTTTTTATTTTCTTCCAGAAAGCATTTTAAGAGCATTAGAACATATTACCAGTGTTTGATTTCTAAAGCTCAAAAATACTTGTGGCCTTTTATTCATAAAGCTTTAAATGGCTTAGAAGTTGTAAGACTGCTGGATTGCATGGCACCCCTGGAGAGAGCTGGAGACTGAAGTGTGCTCCTGCAGGAGCTGCTGGGAGGGGAATGTGGGAAGAAGCAGCAGATACAAGTGGGATATGGAGCCACAGCTCCCAGTTCAGTGCTGGCTCAGACAAATGGTGAAATCTAAAGAAAATGGAAGGTATGGAGGTGAGAGTGGAAACTTTATTTAAGCTACCAGGATTCCTGTTATTGCTGGTGTGTCATCAAGGTTAGTTCCCACCCCTGCCAAGAAAAACTGCAGGTTACACTTGAAACCGTGACTGTATTTTTACAGAATTGATGAACAATAAGAGAAACAAGCACAGCAGGCTCTGGGAAAAACTCTCTGGGGCATATTGTCTCAGGCTTGTTTTCTAAAGGATTGTTTTGAACACAGAAGTCCAAACACAGAGGAATGGTATTAAGTGTTGTATTTGAAGTTAGAATTGTATTTGTTAGAAAATCTTGAAGAAATACCTTGATCAGCGCTGACCCTTGACCCTCTTGATATTTGGGATGGACTTTTCTGCCTGTGTGAAAAATTTAGAGATAAAATACTTTTGTAATAGCTGTTAAAGATGAAAAGAGAATATTTGTTGCCCACCTATACTGAATGTTGCAGAACAGCCATTGTGCAAGCTTTGTGTGCAACTGCTGCCGAAGGTACCCAGTCCTGTGCAAAACAAAGTGCAAACCAAGTAGTCATTTTTTGAGGCACAGAAGAAGAGGCACTGACAGGGGATGTAAAAGGCTGTTTTGTTTGAGTTGCCTGGGTTAATTGGAAAATGTGAAGGTTGCTGTTAATGCTTGGTCAAGAAGTCAGTGATCTGTTTTACTTGCTGATATTTTGGAAGAGGGTGTTTTGGTGATGGGTGAAAGCTTTTGATGAGAATGTAGGTGCCAAGTGTCTATTTCCAGCCCTTTCTTGCTATGCTGCTGTTAGTGGGAGGCAGGGTGCTGGGCTGACCCAGCAGGCAGCTCTGTACCTGGGTAATGTGAATGGGATGAAGTCTTGTCCACGTGGGGAGCCCTGTGAGGACAGTCCCCGTGCTGCTTGTCTTCACTCTGCAGCAGAAACTCAGATATGTGGAAAAAAACCCAAAGCAAAACAAGCAAGCCGTACCACTAACCCCCTTACATTTGATGTGTGTGCTAGAAAAAAATTCTTCTTCTGTGGTTTGTCACTCTGTGGTTGACTCTTCTAGAGTTACCTTGAAATGTTGTCCCCTGTAAGTGCTGCTGCTAACAGCAGTGAACCCACGTCTGCTGGTCAGAAGAGAGGCTGACTCCCCTGAGGATGATGCAGTGTCTCTCCTGCTTTTCTTCCTTAATATGAGACACATTGGTCAATCTGTAACTGAAACTGTGTTTAAAACCATCCCAGTGATACTGGTGGATGTGGTAAAGCCAGGGAGTGGCTGTACTAAATGATACCTCTGCCTCTCAGGTAGTTCAGAATGATGAGCAGGACATGTCTTTCTGGGTACCACATGATAGATGGCAGAAGGGGTAAAGAAGCCAGCTAGGAGAAGCAGAGGATGATCTTCCAGGGGTTGCTGTCTTGTTCAGTGTCTGGGTTGGTATTCACCCCTCTGGACTCTTCTAGCTGCTTCTGGGTGCTGATGTTATCCTTATTATGGGTAATCAATATGCAATTCATACTGTAATTAGACTTCTTATTAGATATAAAACTTCAGTCTTGATGTTACAAAGAAAACCAGCTGTCTCCCCAGGAGAAGAGATGAAGAGAAATACTGTGAAATTGGTGCATGGGATGAGATTGTAAGACTCTGGTGCTGTGATACAAGATAAATAACAGGAATGCTACAGATTTAGGACTAGAGAAGGTGGCACTATAGGGACTGGATACAAAAAAGGGAGAATAACCAAACAAATGAACATATTGCTAACTTGATAGCTTAGGCACTTCCTAAATGATTCTGATCTTCATCCCATGCTATCAAGAGAATATCCAGTGGCATTCTCAGTATTGACTGTGTTATTTTTCAATTCACTATTTCTAAATTATGTTGAATGTAGTAGAGAAAGTAAATTCTTTCAACATTATGATAATACATTATGAAATAAAATGGTGTATGGAGTAAGGCAGAAGCAGATCCAAAACAGTTCTGTCTTGATCATAGCTAAAGTATGGCAGAATTCCAAGCAGGAATCAGAACTTGTAGTGCTGGATTTGCTTTGAGAGTAAACGGATCCACTGAGAGTATCTTGGTACCTGGGACATAATCAGCTTTTTCCTCCCTGGTTCATAATGCTCTATCTAGATTAGAATAGCACTTCAAAAAACACTGCACAGTTTTAATGAACTTCTTGATTTCTTCTCTGAAAAGCCTGGGTTTTGTCATCATTATTAACTTAATGCCAATTATGATTGTAATTATGGCTGCAGTCCCTGAGTACTTCATCCTCACTGAAGGCCTTTATTAAAACATTACAGTTGCCTCCACAGTCTGTATAAATTGTGCTCAGGATTACATAGACAGGAGAGCTTAAAGGACTTTAGAAACCTTTAATCAGAGTATTTTTTAAAGTTAAATAATTTCCTGTTTTGTTTTTAGCAGTGGCTATCTCGGTGCACTGTGAAATGAGGAGTAGTAATGAACTTCCCAGCTTTCATGTTGGGAAATGCAGTGACACGGTCTGGAGAATGACCTTGATGGCACCATGGTGAGGGTGCTGGAGCCCTGCAGCACTGTCCGGAGAGGTGGCCAAGGCTCCTTCTCTGGAGGCTTCAGAACCTGCCTGGGGTGATCCTGGGCAGCCTGCTCTGGGTGACTCTGCTTTAGCAGCAGGGTTGGACTAGATCTGCAGAGGCCCTTCCAACCCCTCCAGTCTCTGGTGACAAGCATCAGTCAAGAGCTGTTGGTTGATGAAATGAGCACACACTCTTAGCAATAAAACTCTGATATTTCAAAATGAGCATCACTAAAGCTACAAATATTTCTGAAAGCTGTTTCTGAAAACTTTTATAAACTTTCTAGTATCAATTACCAGATATTTGCAAGTAGATCTTTGAGATGTTTCAAGTAAACACAATCCTGGCAGCTTTAGGATGTGGCCTTCCAGTCTGTCCTTTGCTGGGTGTCTGTTTGCACATACTGCTGCTGCTGCTGTTCATTATGCTTGGGACATAGCCAATAAGGAAAAGGAGAGCACGAGGCAGAAGGATGTGCAGCCAATTAACCTTTAGATGGAGCTGTTTCTCCTTGGATGAGGTGAAGCTTGCAAATACTTCGTGTACCTAATCACTGAAGTAAGAATGGACTGATTTGTGCTGTAGTTCAGTAGTAGGTTTATTTTGGGGAAAGAAAAGCACGTTTATCACTTCCAAAGAGAGTAAAGTATATGCTGCTTATACTTGTTCAAATATCTCTTAAAAGAACTGGAGATGATGTGTAATAATATTTTCCAAAATATGCAAGTACATTCTGTGTAACTCAGGTTGGGGATAGTTTAATGAAGGAAAAAAGTGAATGCTGCATGTAAGATAATGTTACCCATTGAGCACTTCTGAACACTTATTTCCCTTGGAGATGAGAGAGTTGCTTTTCCTCTGTGAGTGACAGTGGATTTCTGGGAGCAATGTTGAAAAGGAGAAGGGCAGTTTGTTTGTTTCCTCTCATGATTACCAGACTTCTTTCATTAACAAGGCTGTCATGGATTTTCAGCATTAACCCAGGGCAGTTCTATCACTTGGTCCTTGGGAATGTGCCTGATCTGCCTCTGAAAATGCCAGCTGAGGAGGAGATGTTCTCAGACAGGAGTAGCTCCAGGTGCTGAGCAGGATCAAGCTGCTGAAGTGGTCTGTGGATCCAGCGGAGCCCACCAAGAGCTCATCAGCTCCTGCAGTGTGTGTTAACCTGGCCTGCAGGGTTCTTTTGCTGCCAAGAAATCTGGGGTTGTCTCTGGGCTATGTTAGCATTCTGGCAGCAGAAGCAGCCTGCTCCTGCCTCCTGTACCAGGGGTGTGCCCATGACTGGATGAGATAGTAGAATCATTCCAGAGGGAAAAAGTGTCTGCAGCTTACCTGGTGGTAAATGAGAAATATATTTAGCTTAATTAAGTATTTAATCATTAAACAATTTAAAATATAAATTCTATTCCTTAAACTTTAATGGTGTTTTAAAATCAGTTGTTTTCAGGGCACTGATGTTTTTTCAGCCTTGCTAAAGACTGTTTGTGGGAACAGCATGCAGTGCATTAATAAGTGACTGTGACACATTGTGCCAGAGAACTTTCCTGCTTGCTGCTGATTGCTGCACAACTCCCTCTGGACAGTGTGGGTGAAATAGGGCCCCTTCTATTGCCCTTAAGATACAGCAAGAAACAGATAACATAAGTTTATTTATCAAGGTACCAAATGCTTTGACTTTCAAAGCTCATTGCTTAGGCTCAGAATTAACATTTATTTAAGCTATACTGAAATAAAAGCCTTACTCAAATAACCAAACCACAACAGACAGTAGCAAAACACCCCAAACTTGCAGTTCAGAAGGGTCTGTGGAAGATGCCAGTGATGAAAGTAAGAGGACTGTGCTGGAAGGGGATTTACAGCCACAGCAGCAGCCAGGGCACCTCACTCAGGACCCTTGCTGTGGAATTGCCAGGTAAGGCAGCGTTTCCCTGAGGTGCTGTCCACAGAGGGTGGCTTCTAGACACTGCTCTTCAGATGCACACAACACCCTTCTACATTTTCCTCACAGAAGAATATAGCTCTTGCATTGATTTTGTTTGGGTCAATAAACATGGTCTTCTCTTCATGATGTGAGTTTTGACAGGGGACAGCTCCAGGAGTTAGAGTCAGCAGCTTGTAGACCTGCAACCAGGACCCCTTCTTCTGTTTCACACTAAGACATGTTGTGTGTGAGAGAGCAAAAGAAACGTAGTGTTGTTATGAAGCTGGTTTGAATCTCTCACAAACACTCTCTGGAATTATCTTAAGAGCACTTGAATGCTGACTAACAGCTGTTTAATGAGTGGATAATGAAAAGCATGTTTGTAGTACTGTTCTTCAGATTTTGCTGGCTTTGCAGTGGTTGAAAAGGGTGGTCTGTGGTGCTCAGAATCCAGAGCAGATTAATAGAGAAGATGTGGTAAATAACAGAAATTATGGGCAAATTAGAATAATCAGATTGAATCATTCATTAATATCAGTGTAATAAATGCGGTTCTTTAATAGGAATTAAACATCTTAAACTGTCTTCACTGTTAATACCAAACTCCTGAGAAAGAAGAATATTGTCCAAAGGCAACAATAAAGAGGAGTTCTGTCAAATTAATCTGAAACTTCTAAAATGCCCATTGGGAACTTGGGCATGGGAGTTATTTCTATCAACTCAGGATAGCCTGAACTAAGCCACTGGCATCAGTTCTGTTTCCTGCTTCCCTGCCAGCACAGCCCATCCATACAAACCCTGCATGAATGCTACCTGGGCTGCCTGGCTTCACTGCCTGCTCCTCTTGACTTCTGAAGGCCTCCCACTACCTAATTGGAATATTCTCTCTGGCTTCTGGTAAGATCCCTGCAGGTTGTGATAAAGCTTTATTAGTTTCATTAGACTTTCATTACAGAATAATCATGCTAACAAATCCTCTCGTTATTGCTCTATAAATCTTGCATCATAGCTGCTTGTTTCTCAGCACTGAGGAGCTGAGTGCTCTGCAAGTGCAAGAGGGAAGTAAATCTTTGCTGGGCATAGGCCTGTCAGCCTTCTATTTATTTCCAGACAATCCAGAAGCTCTTCATCAAGCCTTGAGTCAGCCTTGTCTTCCTTGAAGGAAGGAACTGAGTGGCTGTTTCACTTGTACAGGGTGCCCAGTAACTGTTGTTCAGGATGGGATGGAGTGGGAAAAGTGCTGCCCCATAATGCCCAGCCTCTGAGTGACAGGCAGAATTTTACTAACCTTTTACATTGGTTTCCTATGTGCTGTGAAGAGACTGTCCATGAACTTCTCTAACTGGGGTATCTTGCATAGCTCTTTCAGATTCTGTTTTCTTACAGTGTTGTAATTAAAGAAATTACAGGGTGACAGGATGGCTTGCAACCTTTTAGAATAATTTGTCTTTCAATATGACAGCAATTTCAAACCATTTTAGAGGTGTGATTATTTGGTGAGAAAGCTCAGAATTGGGATGCAAAGGCAATCTAAATTTCAGTTAGAAGTACTCAGTACTTCCTTGGTGTTGTGTGTTTATTTTGTTGGGTTTATTTATAATTTTAAAAAATACATATGTGATTGTGGCAAAGAACTTTTAAACATACTGTTGATTTGTGAGCTGCATCAGTTGTCATATTTCATTAACTCCTGTGGAATTAATCCCATTTTATACTGTGCTTCCACATCCTTGTCCTCTAATCATCATTCCTGCAGATTTCCTCTAGTGTTGGATCATTTCTGGAAGGTTTTTTCTGTTGTTCTATGTTCATGATTCTGAAGATGCTTCCCTGCTAATTTATTACATTGATTATCAAATGAGAATTTGGGGTGTATCTCTACAGTTGTGCTCAAATTCTGATTGCTTAGCACCGAAACTCTGACCTGAACAACATCTTAGGTTGTGGTACATAAAGAAAATTACTGTGCCAGGAGTAATTTTGGCCAATTCTGAGGGAGGATGGAGCTGCTTAGGAGTCCTGGAATAGACTCTGTTCCCCTGCCCAGTCCTGCTGCCAGCTCATGCTGTTTTCACCTAATCTTACAAGCAAAATCACTGACCTGTTAGGTATACAGTCCAGGGCTTCACTTTGTCAGATAACCTGAAGCATTCAGACAAATATTTGGTCCCTAATTTTGCCTTTTCTGTGCAGGGTTTGAATGGCTGAGGTCTTTTCATTAGTACTAAGCAGGATACTGCAATATTTCTGGACCTTCTCTTGAGATCCTCCAGCTGAAAGAAGTTTTGCTCTAGTAATCTGTCAGGAATTGCACTGCATTTCTCTTCAGTATCTTTCCTCCAGTGGTGCACTTCTGTGTTTGTAAAGCCTTGTATGTGTACAGTCAGAGCTTAATCCTCAGACTCTGACCTGCCCAAATATTTCTTCTATGAGGATTAAAAGCTTTGACTGTTCAGTTTTTGATAAACTTTGTGGAGTCTGTTTGCTTTGCAAGCCACATACTCATGTCATGATGACATCTAGATCTAGTAAGCTGGAGATGTAATTTCATCTTCTCAACAGACTTTTGCTCAAAATCTTCAGTAGGGAACTAATTTGCATCAAAAATTATATTAAAAAGAATAAAAAATTTATAGAACAGTACAAGGTAATTAAGTGTGAATGGATAGATGTCTTCAGCTCTAGTTTAATGCTTGGTTTTATTTATATATCTACAATGCACTTGCCTTTCCCAGTCTAATTAAAACTTTTTAATAACATAAATACGGAGTTTGAAAGGAAATAAATCTACTGTGCTGTATTACTTGGGAATTTGATTATATTGTTTTCTGCTTCCTTAAGACATAGATGAAGTAGTAAGGAGGGAGGGGGGAGCTCAGGGGAATACTCTCAAGTGTACCCCTCAGGGTTTGGGGGGCTTGCTCATGTAAAAGTGCCAAGGGAGGGGTGTGAAAGAGCTCCCAGAGCCAAGATGTGGCTGGTGGTGCTAAAGAGAGAAAAGTCAGTGGGATTTATCTAACAACCATGTGTTCCAGGCAAGGGGATGTGATGCTGTGATGGCTTCAGTCTAAATCCTGTGTTGCTCATAGAAACACATTTGCAATTCCACATGCCCTTCTACCTATAGCCAATAAATTCAGGATTTATGGCTTAATTTTCTGCAGGGTGCAGCAAGAGAAGGTAAAATACTTTTAAGAAAAGAAATGAAGATAAAAGAGGGAGGTTTCAGCCCAAAGAGAATCCTCTCTTCCTTTCAGGCATCTAGTTTAGGTTCCTAGAAAGTTAAAGCACGACCTAAAATGTGTCATTTGGCAGTGATTCCATCACTCCTTATTGCTCAGTAGTTGTGAAAACCTGGGTATAGGAGGAATCTAAAGAAGAAATGAAATGTCTGCTTGCTAGAACTGGTGTCTCAGTGCCTGGTGGGTCAGCTGCATTTACCAGCCATTTCTCAAATGAATATAAGCAGTGGCTGTCAAACAGGAATCATAGTAATTGCTGAGATCCACAATTTTAAATGCACAATGTTAATAATTCCTTCCTTTGCACTTCTCTTTGTTTTAACATTATGTAAGAAAGTTTTGGTTTTCTGAACTTACCCAGTTTGTTAGTTAATGAACAAACAGCTGCTCTGTAACAGCTTAGAAGAATACTGGTAAGAAAATAATCATCAGAACATAGAAAAGGAGCACGTTATTTGATGATTTTCTGGAAGATGAGTACCTGTTTTAGTGAATTTCTGGAACTATTTGAACTATTTGACATTCCTGAAGTTGCAGAAATCTTTCTTTTACAGGTGGTGTGAGAAATGTAGCTGTGCACAGAAAACAAGATCACAATGGAAGTGTGAAGTGTTCCTTTTTGTAAACAATTTTGTTTATTTTGGGGTGTGTTTCTTTGCCCAGCAGCTTTGTTTATTTTAATTCCATGGAAAAGTTCAGGAAAAAAAATCTTTAGTTCTTCAGATCTAGTTTTTACTATAGTTACAGACTGAACAGTGACTTAACTCGTCAGAAATGAATGCTTTAATAAAGTTTTAAATATTCTGAAATCCTCTATAAATTGAGATTCAGTGTAGAGAAGTGTTTTCTAACCACAGACAGAACTATTTATCATCTTTGGATATGTTGCCTCACAGTTCTTGCTGTGTTCCCTGTGTAATGTTCCATGGCTCCCTTCTAGGACACCCTTGCACCAGGCTTAGGGTGCTTTGCCAACTCCTTGAGAACTTTGCTCATTATGTTGTAGTGATTATGTTCTTTTAAAGAAAATAAACCAATTAGTAATGCTGTTTGGAGAAGAAAGTTGGGATGTTTAAAAGGAGAGGGATTTCTGTCTTCCCATCCTCTTTAGTAAGTTATTTGCCTTGCTGTCTTCAGGGGGATTGTGTCCTCCCCCCTAGTTTTATTTCCTTTTTTTTTCCCCTTTCCTTCTTGGGTTCAACATCAGAGCCATTAAGCACCCAGGCATTTCTCTGAACCTCTGCCAAATCTCCTAAATTACTCTCATGCTCTCAAAAGAAGATACCGTGGCAGCTTTTGGAGAATCAGCCGGAGAAGAGTCTGTCACTGCAATTTTTTCCTGTGGGATGCCAGGATGATGGAGTGTTCCATGTTACCACACAGAGCTCTGAGCAATTTGTGGTCTAATAATTACAGTGCAGAATACTGGATGCACAAAGGCATGTCGTTTTACAAAGTCGAGTTAGAGCCTGCACAGCTGCACTTCAGTCCAGCCTCCAGCCTTTCCATTTATAGGAAAAAGAGATTTATAGAATAATGTAGTTGCCTAACACTTTTCACATACAGCCATATGAAATACAGTGATGATCTGGGGTGTGCTGTTTGGTTTTGAGTGTGAGTCTCTTTGGTTTTTGTTGATTTTGGTTTGGTTTTTTAACTGTCAGAGCAGACTAAAGCATTTGAAGAAATGAAAGGTCCTGGATTTGATCAAGCCTTTCCACAGAATACATCCCAAATAGTTTATTATTTCTGTCTGAACTTCTTCTAGTCCCATCTTTGTTTTGTGGTTGTGCCCAAGGTGTGATGGTGCTCCACAGGTTGCAGGCAGCAAGATGTAATCTTGCCAAGTGTTCTCACTTCTTATTTTGCTAAACTCTTCTTGTATGATTTATTTATCTTTTTTTTTCCTGCTTCATGTAGTAGTGCAGCAGCCCAGAGTGAGTGTGCAGCAGCCCAGAGTGAGTGTGCATTGGCCACCCCTGGGTGTGTGTGTGTGCTGACACAAGAAAGTGGGTCTGGGCTGGAAGTGAGCAGATGAGTGATGGAATCGCTTCTTTTAGCAGCAGATTGATGAAAATGGTTGTTTACATTCCACTGTTTTTAAACTGTGTCAAAGATCAGATGCTTTTTCTGTGGCTGAAAGTGGTGTTTTGGAAGCAACATAAAGGAACTAACTACTCTAAGCACAGTCAGCTCTAGTTGAATGTCTTTCTCATTTTACTATCTGTGCATGGAAGCTGTTGGGTATTTTAAGTTGCAAGACTACTATTTCTGCTTTTCATTTTGGCTTGTAACCTTACTTGGAGAATGGCATCTTTGCATTGAAAAAATCCAGAAAGCACTTTTCTTATTACAGCTCCTGCCCCTCTCTGACTCCAGTGATGAGATGTGTTGTTGTGGTTTGTACCTAGTCAGCCAGCTTTCTCTCAGGGATACCTGCTTTCCACACCTCTTCACTTTTTCAAACATACACATCTCATGAGACTTTCCTGCCTCTCACTCTAGTTTAAATATTGCAAATTATTTTTTGGGGGGTGGGGGTGAATTGAGAGAACAGAGGAGAAAAAGGCAGATCAGAGGCACAGTTAAGGGGTCAAACTTAGGAGGAAAATTATGCTTGGGTTGATTTGAAAAGAGATGTTTTTCTCAACCACAAGGCAGGATTTATAGCTCAGAACCCTTAGCTGCTATTACTTCAATTACACAGGAGAAAGTGTTCTTAAAAGCTTCAGGATAGCACAGTTGCTTAGCTTCAGACTTCCTTTACCTCCCTATATATCCTGCCTTTCATCTTCCAATATATAGTACAGACTGAGTGCAATATTTCCTGTAGGAGAAGGATTTTGTCTGCAGTGTAAGAAATGACAAATGGCTGAAACATTTTGTCCTTGCATCAGGGCCCAAATTCTGTGCAGCCTGGATCACAACTAGTGTCCTGCAGGGGTCTGCTTGAGGACAGAAAATACATGCTGCTTTTTTTTTTTCAGTTTGAGTTGTCTGCTGCTAGCTCTGCTGTCTGTTCTTCCTTAAAACTCAAGATTGTTCCCCAAAACAATTCCATGTACAGTAGTTTTAATTTGGCTCTTTATTTCTTAAATTCAGTCATGTGTGCAAAATTCAGGCAATGTGAGCAGTAGCTGGGCATGAAATGGCAGGAGCTTTTTATATTGTCTCAGAATTGTCATTTTTCTTCTTTAACCCACCTGTATTTACTCAGTATTTCTTGTACAGATTTTCTCCTGTGTGTATACACACACACATAGTCTCTCTCTCTCTCTATATATATACTATGTGTATATGTATACATACACATTTTTCTTTCTGGACTTGTAAGTGTTGTAGTGTTGTGCTCAATCTTGAGTACAGAGCAGTGAGTGCACAACCATTTCTCCCATAGATCACCTCAGTGCTTTGAGTGGTAGTTCCACTTCCCACTTCATAGGCATCTATGTTAAATATTCTGGCAAATGGTGATATGATTGGTCTAATTGCTTGGAGATTATTTTGATACACACGTGAGGAGTATTTGATTCAGATTTTATTAATCTGTGGCTCACAAGGTTACAGCTTCTGAATAACAAAACAGTTTCTCAAAGAGAAGAAAAAGAAGTAAGAGCTTTGAAAATCAATGTTTTCAGTTCTCTTGAGGTTTATGCTTTGAAGGCTGTGTTTAATTTACTCCTTGTCTAGTGGTTGAGTTTCAGTCTGGGTCTTCTGAGTTAAGTGAACTCAGTCATCTGACTCAGCAGTCACCTGCTCACACAGAGGCAGAGGGTATTGGTAGTTTAATGAGATTTTTCTGTGTGGTTTTTTTTCTCCTGTGTTTGTTCTTTTTCCCCCCTTTTCTTCCATTGCAGGCTAAGAATATTTCATTTGCTGTTCAAGGCCTCAGCATCTTCACAGTGAGTCAAGGTGACCTTCCCATACAAGGTTGGGAGTAGACTCTGAACACACAATGTGCAGTTTCAAGTCCAGGACACTGTGCTGTGTCTCAAGACAGATATGCACATAGCAGATGTATCTGTTACAGAGATAACAGGGAGGAGTTTTGAGGCATTTAAAAAAAAATAGCTGTAGTTTGATGTGGTGATGAGGGCTCTAAGACGAGCTGAGAACTGGAAGATCAAGGCAGCCTCTTCTGCCTCTTAAAAATGGAACCTCACGACTTGAAGCTGTTCCCAGGCTGGTAACCCTCTGCTAACAGCTACTGAATGTGCTGCTCTGAATTATTTCACAAGTACATAACAAAAATTTCCAAAACCAAGCAGTTTCTCTCTTCACCTCCCTCCTGGACTTTAAAAAAACCCAAACTTTTGAGCACTTACTGCTTCCATTTTGATAGGCTTGTGCAAAAGTCACAGTGTAGATCTAGTGTAAATCTTTGTAGAACTCCAAAGTTAGTGACAGCAGAGACACACAGTCAAAAAAACCCTTGTGGAAGTAAATAATAATAGTATTGGCAGTCAATTTCTGTGGCATGGTACCTCCTCTGATCTAGAAGGAAAAAAAAAGTCATTCTGTCACCCTGTGAAGATGAAGAGGGCTGTTTGATCACGGTGTGGAAGATCCTTTCATACCCTGCATACTGAACTACAAAACAGTTCCTTCTAGTTTGAAACAGTTCTTCCAACGTGGAGTAGCTGGACAGCATTCACACTTTGCATTAGAAAGCCCACTAACCCGTAAGAAATACAAAGATAAAGCTAACATATAGCAGGAGGTGGCTAGAAGGGTTTTTTTCTACTCACTTGAGAAACCAAAGCATTTTTCAAGGCAGTAATCCAAAACGTTGTGACCAGGGAGGATGTGGGGAAGCAGCAATTACAGTTGGCATCATCAGATGCTTATTTTTAAATAAGCTTTATATTCTATTTTGGTTTGCATGGGGGGGGGAGTTCTGTGTCTGGGAAGAGCAGCTAGTCTGGGTGAGCCCATAACAAGACTGAAATGCAGAAATACTTGTAATAATTGATACATATGGATGAACTCAGGCAGGATAAGGAGGTTAGATATCAGCAAAAATGCTGTGTGAGATTAGGGAATTCATCCTGGATTTATGACACAAAGGAGTAACCACATGCCCATTTAATCAAATATTTCAGAGCAAAGTATTTGTACTGCATTCAGTTGTCAGCCTGTTTTCTTTCAGAAGGTAGAGACCATTACAGTTCCTTATTCTTCATCTTCTCAGTCTGCTGCTTAAAACCAGTTGAGTCTTAGAGTGACCATGCTGCTGTCACCTGGGCTTCATGACAACCTGAGCACAGCTGAGCCAGGTCACTGTCATGGGCACCTAGTAACAGCTGCAATTTTAGGGAGGGTTGAGTAGCATAATAGAAATATTCACATGTCCACGGAGCCTAAAGTACTTATTTCAACCTTTAAAGTTATTAAATCTCCACGAAGAGTCAAGTTGTGCATATATCCAATATTTACAGATCTGGGGGTTTTTTGCTTGCTGGTTTGATGACAGACATTACTAAACTTGTGTTTTCTGGCAGATGTTGTAGGTGTTTCAAAGACAGAGCTTACTCAGATACTAAGGGTGAAGGTGAAATGAGTCCATTCCTTTGGAAACAATGTCAATTCAATTAATTTTCATTAGAAAACACTACAGAGATTTAT
The DNA here is from genome assembly GCA_013401355.1 of Ceyx cyanopectus. NCBI lineage: Eukaryota > Metazoa > Chordata > Aves > Coraciiformes > Alcedinidae > Ceyx > Ceyx cyanopectus. The sequence goes on from VYZU01032437.1 coordinate 168,930, forward strand.
AATCCCAAAGTATCAGTAATTTATAATGCTTGCATTTGAAATTTTAATTATATCCTTGTTGAACCAAATACTGTTTTATTAATTATCAGCCAGCAAAGGCTAGTGTTTCATTGCTAAAATGAGCTTTAAGTTTGCACTGTGTCTTTCTCCCTCATTTCTGTGGTGGAGATACAAGGGAGTAGGTGGCACCCAGTGCACAAATTGATGTTGAACTCAGTATTTTTGAACCTGGTAGCTAATAAACCTTAATATATACATCTAAGTAGTTTGTTGAATAACGTGTAGAGAGAATTAGAATTTTTGCACAGTAGTTGTTTGTGGCTCTGTGACTCCATGGTCCTGTGGTCCACATGGTACTGTGTGAATTCTCAACAGCAAAAAAATTCATCAGCCTTTTGTATTTACTTTGAAAACTTTCAAGGAACACGTATCTTTCTGACAGGAATTTTATTTACTAGTTACACTGTGACAATTGTCACTCAAATATTTCTAAGTTGGTTATTTATACTTTTATTCATAAATATTACCAATTGCCCTAAGGTGGTCTTTTTGTTCTCTTAGCAGTAACAAAATTTGAAATAATACTGTAGTTCTAGATAATCTTTTTAATAATAATTCCAGTTCTTTATTGCTTTAGGTAGGCCTAATTTTGATGTAATACTATAGACTTCATTTCCCCTCCTTTCATTTGAGCATGAAGTGCTGCAGACAGAACATGGGTTTTGGTTTGCAAGGTACATCTTCATTAAACTTAAAAATGAACTTGCAGTAGGTTTTATTTCTCTAACTCTTCTGGCACAATTGATGATCTGGGTTCTCACAAGAAAGAAACCTCTGTCTCGTGGAGTGTTTCAGAAAGCTGACTGAAGTGTATCACAGCTGTACCTAGGACAGGATTGGGATTCCTGATGGTTTATGTCTGTGTGGGCACAGATTAGAGCAGAGACTGTGACACAGAAGCTGATGTGATCAAGCTCAGCCTTCATAGTTCTTGAACAAATCTGAAGAGCTTTTTGCCTGTAGTTGATACGATCTCAGTCTGCCCCTAAACGTTTCCTATGGGTTCTTGTCAGGTGGGTGTGCTCAGGGCTGTACTGTGCCTGAGGTGGACAGTGTGTGTGCAGCAGCAGTCATTTCTCC